>CAUYRH010007976.1:0-13045 GCA_963574655.1 Perodicticus potto
CCCGGCTGGGTTTTTCCATTTTTTTCATGAGTCGGGGTCTCACTGTCGCTCAGGCGAGTCTCGAACTCCTGAGCTCAAGCAATTCTCCCTCCTCAGCCTCCCACAGTGCTGGGATTACAGGCGTGAGCCACCGCGCCCGGCTGTTTTTTTCTTAAGTTGTAGACATTATGACACTTTATTTTAGCAACTGAGAACAAGTGTATTTTCCTTCTTAATCAGTATTGCCATTGTCACATTGAAGGCATTTGACGACAAAATGTGTACAATAAAAATTCCTAATATTCTGACATTAAAATGTCCTCAATTATCCCCCAAATGTATTTAGGAACTTCTTTTTTGACCCAGGATTTAATCAAGAATTCCACATTCCATTTAGTTACCTCTTTATCTGTAACAGTTCCTTGCCTTTTTGGAGGAGTGAGTGGGTTTCATAACTGACATTTTTTAAACCTGTTTTGAAGAAAGACCCACAATTTGTCTTTTTTTGAATAGATCCATTTTAAGTATTTTTGGCCCAAATACAGCTGTACCGGTGATATTGTGCCCCCAGTGTGGCCCATCAGGAGGTACGTATGTGTCCACACCAGACCCATGACTAGCATTTATTGATCCCTTGCATCTCAACAAAGGGGCTGGTGTTGGCACCGTTTACAGAGTTGGAAACCGAACACTGCCTTGCTCATGGTTGCCTGGTGGTGCGAGACAACCATGACTTGCACCCAGGTATGCCAGACTGCAAGGGCCATACAGCTGCACGCCAAGGGGTGGTACCCCGAGCCTCATCCCATTACTGGACAGGGAGCCCCAAGTCAGGATGCGCATCTGTACTGTCCGCTGTGAACCTGACGCGCTCCGGCAGGGGACGCCGCGAACTGCTTCCGGGTGCGGGTGTGGCAGGGGCGGGCCGTGACCCGGAAGTCAATGGCGGGTCCCGCCCCTCGAGCTGGGGTGCCAGGCTAGGACCGGCCTGCGGAGCTGCAGCCTCCCTTAGCACCCTTTCCGTCGACATCATGCTCCAGTTCCTGGTGAGTGGAGCTGCCGAGCGGAGGGCGTGCGGCTTGGGTTTCGGCTCGGGCCCCTTTTCTCCTCGAGGCGGCCTTGGCTGGACGTCGTCCCGCGGTCTCCTCAGCCCCGCGCCTGCTCGTCGCGTCTCTGGGTGGCCTGCGGGGTTTTCTTCACCGGCAGGAGGATTTGTAGGGAGGCAGAAAGAAAACCCCGCAGGCCACGCCGAGAGGTGACGACGGGCGCGGGGGCTGCCTCCGCGTAAACGCCTTCGCCAGTGTGAGTGTGCAGCCGTCCGAGTCGGAAACCGGAGCGGCGCCGGCACCCGGGGTGCGATCCTCGGATTAAAGCGCGCGTGGTCCGTAATGACTGTAGGCCGCCCTTGGTGCGCCCTCGCCCCGACGTGGACACAGACCTATTCCTGACTTAGAGCCCGAGGGCGGGGGGGACAGGAATAAACCTTCAGTTAGCCGTCATACGAGGTCAGAGTCAGAGGCTTAGGGAGCCCCCGTCAGATCTTTGAGACTTTGAGAAGTGAGTCAGACACTGGCATGGAAGTAATTTTCTCCAAAACGAGTAAGCATGAGTAAGCAGATTCTTTTCCATGGCTCTTTATTTGAGTTAAAAACGAATTTTCTGGCAAAACTGAATGCATTTCAAAGATCCAGGAAGACTTGCCAAATTTGCAAGTGAAAGTTTTTTTCTACCAAGATTTTTGTGCATTCAGTACTTGAAGTTTTCGCCCGCTAATTCTTAAAAGAGGCAGATGAGCTATTATCTTTCAGATGTTCAGTGCAGATCTGGTAAATGAGATGCTTTCCCAAATGCTGTATTTTATAGAAAGGAGATTAAAACACAAAACATGCTCATCTGTCCTTTGAAAGATGATATGTAATTGATGGTGAAATCCAGTTAATCAAAAGAGAGTATCCTTCACGCAAACTGCCCAACTAAGACAGGGCTGCTCCTTTACCTCTAGGAGTTTCTCCAATGTCCTAACTAGGCGTTTAGAGTTGGGAATAATTACAGTCATTTACTTTCAGGAAACACTAGGTTAAAAGCAGTATCACTTTGGTCCAGGTGTAGGGTGGTATAATTGAGCCACCTACCATACCACATCTGTTGCTCACTGATAAATTTGGAGGACTTGACTCAATTACAATTAACTTTTTAAGGGCTTTTGCGGAATAAATTAATACTTTTTTGCTATGAAAATAGCAAATGGAATGTGGATTTTGATTTGAGAACTCAGAATTCTCAGCGTTTAAGCAAAGATGCCAAAACCATCCGTTCAGTTCCTAGCTTGGAAGTAACTGGAATGCTGATGTTCTCACCCTCTCTGGTTTTTCACTTCATTTCTTTTGTTGAAAAAAAGTGGATACTTTTGACATTGATTCTACCTCTGTCAAATGATGCACTAATTCTGTGAAGGTGGGCATGTCTGTCTTTTTGCTTTCAGTCATTTCATCTACAAAACAATGACTATCATGTCTAGTATTTAAGAGGTTAGACTCCAGAATCAGACTTTTGAGTTTGATCCCTGCCTCCATCATTTTCAAGCAATGGGAACTTGGGCAGATTATTTAAATCTTCTATGCTTCAGTTTCCACATCTGAAAATGGAAACTCAAGTCATGCCTTCATTGTGAAGATTAAAAATAAATCAGTACATTAAAGTACTTAAAAATGGATTCAGATATTGTTTGGGTTTTCTTTTGCAGGGTGTCAATTGAACTGTGATTTAGTTTCTTCTCAGAAATGGGGATTAGCTTCCCTAAGAAGGGTATGTGATGGGAAAGGTTTGGAAGTGATGGAACGGTCACAAGTTAAGCATGTGCATTGTCATCACATTTTGGAACCTTCTAAGATGTTTCCTACAGTTGGCTTTGTGGAGCACAGTTTGAAAACCACTATATTTGATTGTGCTGTTTATATGTTCCTTCCAGTGTTCATTCCTCCTGGGATTAAAATACCTATTTTCTTTATCTTTACTCCTTGTTCATGAGATTTTGCTGCCTTTTTTTTCCTTTCCTTGTACTGCAGTAGCTTCCTTAATTGTATGGTTTAGCTCTAGTTATTTTAAGGATGCTTTGGAAAGTTAGCCTAATACATATGCAAAGGCACTGCTGGGGCTTTCAGCACATTGCCTGTGGTGCTGTTACTGTTATAATCTGTTCCTTTTCTTACCTCTTAAAGTCCCTAGCACTTCATGCTCTTAAATCACATCATCTTTAATCCCTCTTCCTTGGCTTTGGGATCCCATACCTCAGTATTTTCCAACATTCTTTTGCATTATAACACACCAGAGTTATTTTTACAGAGCAACCTGCACAGAGTGGAGGTGATAGGCTCTGGGTGCTGGCAGCTCCACAGGCTGAGGGAATCATACCTGGTTGCACCAGTTAGAGAACTGCGATATCAATTCTCCTGTTTTTACTGGCTGCTTTTCCTGTTTCTTGGTTACTATGCGTTGCTCAAGGGTTAGTCCTTGATCCATTCTCCAAACCCACCCTCAGTGTGTGATCTTTGTTGTGCCATCACCTTTCACCTCTTTGTGGACAGTTTCTAGAACTACCTGAGTCTTTTTCTCTGAGTTATAGTTTCTGGCATCAACTGCCTACAGAACATTTCTCACCCTCTATGTCAGACCCCACATGTCTGGCCTTGCTGCCAGTCCTGCCCCAGCCTCCATTCCCTACCCTACACCTAGGTTTTTTCTTTATTCCCCCATCCTGAGTCTCTCAAATTCGAAATGTTGACGTGATCTTTGATTTATTTCCTTTCTTTACTTCCCATGTATCTGTCTGGCACATACAGTACTTTACCAACTATGCAATCTTGGGCAAGTTACTTAACTGCTTTGTGCCTCAGTTTCCTCAACATTAACTGTGCAGTAATGGTACCCGCTTTATAAGGTTGCGAAGAACATGAGTTAATTCATGAAAAAAGTTAGAGTGCTACCTTACATGTAGTAAGCACTCACTATATGTTAATTATTGTTTTAAGCCATTTAATCTTCATTAACCACCTTATGAAGAGTTTTCTCTTTATGTTCCCACTGCCGGAGTCACAGGGCAAGTCCTTTTCACTTCAGTCTGGGACTAGCTACAACAGATAGTTGGTGTCGAATTGTCAATTTTTGTTGCAGGGATATTTTAGGTTCTCTAGTCCAGCTAACATGTCAGTGTTTCAGTCTTCAATGCTAAGGGGCATCCCCTTTACATTTGGTCACTTCCATTTACAATAGGGCTCATTATTTCCTCTGGAACCTTATACATACTTTTACATATTTGGCAATTCTCTCAACCCCTCCCTATCCCCTCCTCCATCTTGTGTTTCAGCTAAACATTTCTTCTTCTGTCCATTCTGCATGATTTCAAGTTCATGCTGGTTATACTTCTCTAAATATGGCACTGCCCTGACAGTCTGATAAACCATAGAAAAGCAGGGCTATTGCCTCTAATTCTGTATGTATCTTTTGCTGCCCTTGGCTCTGTCCTTCCCTCTTGGAGCTGCCAGAGTAATCAAGATTAATTGTCTTACTCACGTGCTCAGAAACTGTCAGTGGCCCCTGTGTCCATCCTTCCTACATCAAATCATAACAACTTTCACTTGATTTTCACTTGAGTTTGGTGATGTGGCTCCATTTTCCTTTCACACTGCCCTTCAACATAGAGGCCTTTGTTTTAGATTGGAAAGGCTAATCTTAACCAACCTGTGGGCCTTTTTTGTGCTCAAAATTTTCCACATTGTTTCCCCTTTATCCTGATCTTTGTCTTCCTCACTACTTTTCACGGACTAACTCCCATCTTTCTCCTTGAGGCCTTGATGAATTTACCTCCTGACATCTTCACACCATTATGTCTTTACACTGTTATGATCCATCTCCCACTTATTTAGGTCTTATATGTAGTACATAATGTCTTTCATTGGTGTTTTCAGCTTCTGAGTTATCTTATAACTTATTTGTTGTATATATTTCTAGGCACTTTTTTGTTTTGTGTTATTGTGAGTGGTGACTTTTTCAAAATTAGATTTTCAAATTAGTTGTTGTTGTATAAACATGCTAATAATGTTGGCATATGGATTTTGGATGCAGCATTCTTGCCTGTCTTTTAGCTCCAATGGTTTGTCAATTCACTTGGAAGTGAACCAGTGAAGGCAGTACTGCAAAGGCATTTATGTCTCCAGTGAAGGCAAAAATTGACAGTTTTGTGTTCTTTTTAAATTTCTATTACTCTTATTTGTCCGTCTTCCCTTTCATCATGTAAGCTAGGACTTAAGTTGAAGTAATGAGAGTGAGACATCCTGGTTTTTGTTTTTGCATTCAGGGGAATGCTTCTCAAGTTCAGTATGGTGTTTGTAATATTTTCTAACAGATTAAAGTAATTCCCTTCTATTTCTAGCTTAAGGGTTTTGGCTGAATGCGGTGGCTCATGCCTGTAATCCCAGCACTTTGGAAGGATAACTTGAGTGAGAGAGCAAGACCCCGGCTCTGCAAAAAAATTAAAAAAAAGAAAATTAGCCAGGCATAGTGGTACATGCCTGCACTCAAGCAAAGCAGGAGGATCACTTGAGCCCAGGAATTTGAGGTTGCAGTGAACTATTATCATGCCACTGCACCCTATCCCAGGTGACAAAGTGAGGCCCTGTCTCAGGAAAAAAAAAAATTGTGGCTAGCTATTGGATTTTGTCATGCTGTTTCCCCATCTGATGATCATATGATTTTTCTTTAATATGTTACTATGAATTACTTTAGTAGACTTCTAATACAAAGCATTTAAACTGTGTGGTCCATTAAGACTATCACTTCGTGATTTGCTGTGTTGTATTCACTACACCTTCATGTAGTTTAGTCTTGGCTTTCTGGAATAGATCATAAAATCCAGGGGAAGAAGCACCTCACCCTATACTTGCATTTTCCAAGCACATGGCTTAGTGTTAGGACCTATGAAACACTTAGTCAATATTGTGTGATTGATTTTATTAATTTTAGATCTTCCTCTTTTGCCTTATTGCTACTCTCAAATAGTCATAAAATATTTGACTACTTGAATTGGTTTCTTTGAGAATAGGCAAACCAATTATACCTGTGCACTTTTTTTCCATAGTGTCACTGGCTGACTTTTTCATGAATTTCCTATTTAATTTACTGGTTCAATTAAAGTATTAAAGATTTTTTTTTTGGCCGGGGTTGGGTTTGAACCTGTCACCTCCGGCATATGGGGCCGGAGCCCTACTCCTTTGAGCCACAGGCAACGCCCAGTATTAAAGGTTTTTTTCCCATCCAAGTACTAACCAGGCCTGACTCTGCTTAGCTTCCGAGATCGGACATGTTCAAGGTGGTATGGCCATAGATAAAGTATTCCTTGAGGAAGATTATTGGATATAAACCTAGCTTACTTCTTAAAAATTGGCTTCTCTGTGGTGGTAAGTAGAAGGGATAAGGTTATATCTTCAGCAGATTTTCATTTTAATGTATAAAATGCAGGCTTTATCATTACTTAAAGCATTTGTTAAACATATTTGATAACGTCCACATCAAGTTCAAACACTACAACCCAAAAAAGGGTGAGTATTCTTTGGAATAGAGAAGTCTTCTGACTGCTTCTTTGGCTGAGCCTAAAATTAAGAAATAAAATAATCAGTCTTTGGTTTTCTTATCAGATTGTGTAGGTTTTCTCACCTCAGACTGTAATCATTTTTGGATTGGCTAGGCTAATTTTATCCTTTTGAATGCTAACTATTTATGTTATGTAATAGCTGTATTTGCTCAGTAAATGAGATTATTTTTAAATTTCTTAAACCCTTGTCAAAAAATATAAAATAATTGAGATTCTATGTCATAACTTGGGTTTGGGTGTGTCATTTTGAAGATATAATTAGAGTCATAGTTCAGATTTGTCTATACTTTGAGTTGTCAAACCACTTTGGATTATTGTCAGGAGCCATCCCCAGATTAAAATTATAGCTTTATTTGCTGATCTTTTTACATAAATCTATGATTGGGAAAGGGCTGAGCACATGATGGAAAGAGTCAGTTTGCTTTGGAGTTGGCTTTCTCCTTTTTAAGAGTTAGCCCCGTTTTATGTTGACAAATTAGATGTTGTCCGAGCACCCTTCAACACAGGAATGGATTAACAAATTGAAGTATATGTATATCATTGAATATTATTCAGCCATGAAAAAGATGGAAATTATATATCTTTTGGAACAACCTGAATGGAACTGGAGACCCTTCTCTTTAGTGAAATATCACAGGAATGGAAAAGCAAACACCACATGTACAAAACTAGTTTAAGTTTCTAAACTGCAACTAGTAGCTTAACACCTTCATGCTCACATGAAAGAAAAACTCAATGAAATTCAGTTGTGGGGAGAAAGGGAAGGGTTGAGTAAATTCTGACCCAAAAGTTACATTGCATGGGTATGTGGCACACTACCTTCTAATCAGACTTTATATTACAAATGCTAACTTTGGAATCTGATCTTTTCTACTTAACGTTAATCCTGAAACTTAAAAAAAAGTACACTGAAAAAAAAAATGTTGTGACTAACATGCTAATATGTGTCCATACATAAAAAAGATACAGAGCCAACCATGTATTTGACTGATCCTGACTTTTTCAGTTTTGATGTTTCTATTCTTTTTAAACATTGTATAGTCTAGAAGTCTTGAAGTTTTGACTTTTATTGCCTTGAGATATAATTCATATGCTGTAGAATTCAACCATATAAAGTGTATAATCCACTGATTTTTAATATGTTCACAGAATTGTGCAACCATCACCACTATCTAATTTTATATCTAATGTTACATCTCATCAAAAAGAAAACCCATACCTACTAGCATTTACTTCTTGTTTCTCTCTCCCCAAACCTTGGACAACCACCAATTTATTTTGTGTTTCTATGGATTTGTCTGCTCTGGACATTTCCTTTAAATGGAATCATACATGGTCTCTTATGACTTCTTTTCATAATGTTTTAAAGTTCATCTGCGTTAAAGCATGAATCAGTATTTCATTCCTTTTTATGGCCAAATAATATTACAATGTATTAATATAATACATTTTGTTAATTGTTTCACCATTTGGCAGATATATATGTTGTTCCGACCTTTGGCCGTTATGAATAATCTTGGTGTTCAACTTTTTGAGGGACTGCTAAACATTTTTCCAGAGTATCTGTACCAATTTACATTCCCACCCGCAAGTATGAAAGCTTCGATTTCTCCATATCCTTATCAACATTTTTTCCCTTTTCTTCCTTCCTTCTCTTTCTTTCTTTCTTTCTTTCTTTCTCTCTCTCTCTCTCTCTCTCTCTCTCTTTCTTTCTTTCTTGTTTTTTTGTTTATTGAAGCCATTTAGAGGGTATAACATGGTTCCTCATTGTGGTTTTGATTTGCATTTCCTCAGCGACTAATGATGTAGTGCATCTTTCCATGTGCTTGTTGATCAATTCTTGTTAGGAGAATCCTTTGCCTATTTTTAAATTGGGTTATTGTCTTTTTATCATTCAATTGTAAGAGTTCTTTTATATTCTGGATACAAGACCTATATCAGACATGTGATTTGTAAGTATTTTATCCCATTTTATATGTCTTATCAGGTTCTTAATTGTATTCTTTGCCAACACAAACATTAATTTTGATGAAGTACAATTTTATCTATTTCTTCAATTGTTACTTGTACTTTTGGTGTCATATCTAAGAGCACCATTGCCTGACTCCAAGCTATAATGATTTACTCCTATGTTTTCTTCTAAGTGTTTCACATTTAGGTGTTTGATCCATTTGAGTTAATTTTTGTATAGAATGTGAGGTAGGCATCCAACTTCATTCATTCTTTTGTATATGAATGTCTACTTTCCCAGCACCATTTCTTGAAAAGACTATTCTTTCCCCATTAAGTGTTCTAGCACCCTTATTGAAAATCACTTGATTTTAAAGGTAAAGGTGTATTTATGTACTTTTTATTCTGTTCCATTGACTTATTGATACTTAAGAAAAAAAACAATTTATTCATGTTTGCTTGCTATCCCCTATTCCACCACATTAGTCTGGGCTTTTCTCTAGTGAGTACTTTTCCACCTCCAGCTATGAAGTGAATACTTCCAAAGCACTGCTTTTGTCATGATGCTGCTGGTAAAGAGTAGTCAGTGGCTCCTTACCATTATTTCAGGTGAAGGGCAACTCCTTGCCCGCTTTTGAGGTCTATCAGCTAGCCCTTTCCAGTTATCTATACTTAATTTCTCTCCATTCTTTAACCTGAATCCTCTTTTCTAATCAGGTCTATTTCTTTTATTCCAGTCATCACATTCTTATTCCCATCTTGTGCCTTGATACTCTACATTCAGTTCCCTTCCCACCAGTTTAAATTCTAACACTTCCTTAACATATTTAGAATTTTTAATAACAACTTGCTTATATCTCTCTATTTCAGGTATGGTTTCTTAAAAGAATCACTTCAGTATCATTCATCTTGCCACTTAATGCATGACCTAGTTCTAGTTTTTGGAGCATCTGTCACATAAATCCTGTGCTGAGTGCTACCTTCTTTTATATAATTTTAGTTACCTGTAGCCTTTCTTCCTATACATCATATAAGTTCTCTAAGGATGGAGAACATTTCAAGTCCTTTCATAGAGCTAATATGAAATTGATTTTTAGTATATAGGGTCTGCAATCTCTTAATCGGAATCTTTGGTGGCCACATGTATTTGGGAAATCATATTTCTTTCAGATTTTGGAGGAGCAATAGGCTGCATGTATATACCTTGGTACTTCATAACCCCTAACACAGTCTGGGATAGCACTTTGTAATCAAATGTGTTAAAATTTTTGCTGTTAAACACATTCTCTTGTAAAGTCTAGAAGCAGGATCCTACATTGAAAGATTTCTATTTCTATATCAAAAACCGATTATTCACACTAAAGTATGATAGACTTTAAATTGTCTTGTATCCGTTCAGGTCAGTTGTGATTTTGGTCCCAAGTCAGTTTATGATGAAACATTTGGATAGTTTGGCTAGAGTTTTGGATAATGGATTGTGGGGCTTCACTGACCTCTATTTGTAGAGGTGGAGAATACCATTTTTTAAATGTATACTGGTACATGCCAGTCTTGACTTTTCTCTGGGGCTTTTAGCTCCAGCCTCTTCTTCCCATGCATTTGTCCTGTACGCCACTTTTCCTCATGTCACTTTCTGTCCCCAAACCTCTAATATTTTACTATTTATTGTCCCCGTCTGTGGGAAGAAGTTACTTTTTCATATTCCTGAAGTCTCAAAATGACTGTAGAGAGGATGCGATAGTATTTAGTGTCAGACCTGAGAAGAAAGCATTGCCCTCTCTCTACTCTATCTGCTCTGCAGAGGATACCATGGAGCAAGGATGTGGTGTGGAAGGAGTACCATGCTGATGGCATCCAGCTTACACAACTACTGATGAGGCTTCCAGGTCTTGGCCTGGAAGAAGTTAAGCATTCTTGGCCTCCAGAGAGGTTTCTAACTCACTTCTATGATCTGGCTTCAGTCTGACTTTTCAGGCTAAGCCACTGTTCTCCAGATTTAGATTTTATTTTTTTCTGTATAAACTTGCCTATTGATCTTCCTATGAACAACATAAAGGATATGTTTTTCTGGCTTCATACATTTTCCCTAACATTCCTCCTACTGAGTAAAATTTTTCTTCTTGTATTATGTATTTAATAATAATTTAATTTTAGGCTTGGCACCTGTAGCTCAGTGAGTAGGACGCCAGCCACATACACCGAGGCTGGCGGGTTCGAACCCAGCCTGGGCCAACTAAACCACAATGACAACTGCAACCAAAAAATAGCCAGGTGTTGTGGTGGGCGCCTGTAGTCCAGCTACTTGGGAGGCTGAGGCAAGAGAATCACTTTAGCTCGGGAGTTTGAGGTTGCTGTGAGCTGTGATGCTACGACACTCTACCGAGGGTGACTGTCTCCAAATAATAATAATAATTTAATTTTACAATGCCCCAGTGGTAGATCTGGTAGTTTTCTGAAACTGTAATTGGATCTGACTTGTCTAGTGGCCTATGCTTTTTGTTTCATTTTGTGTTTTAAAATAAACACTAGTTTACATTACATAGGTAAAATAATGTTTTATAAATCAGCAAGCTCACGGCAACAAATCTTCAAAGAGGTAAGTATCTTGTCTAAAAGCACACAGCTAGATAATGGTGGAATCAGAACTGATTTTTTTTTTTTGAAATTACATCAAATCCCATGTTCTTTCTACTTGGTGTTAGAGCTAACATTTTCATTAGATTTTTTTTTTCTCTTCTGTTAAGCAAATTTAATATTCTTTCTGGATTTGGAAAACCTCTACCTGTCTGGTTTTAACCCATAGGAGTGAAAAAAAAAAACAATAACCATTCTGCTCCTTTTTTTTGTTTGTTTTTGAGACAGAGTTTCACTTCGTCCCCCTCGGTAGAGTACCGTGACGTCACAGCTCACAGCAACCTCAAACTCTTGGGCTTAAGTGATTTTCTTGCCTCAGCCTCCCAAGTAGCTGGGACTACAGGTGCCTGCCACAACACCGAGGCTGGCGGGTTTGAACCCAGCCCAGGTCAGCTAAAATCAACAATGACAACTGCAACAACAACAAAAATAGCTGGTGTTGTGGCAGGCACCTGGAGATTGTGAAGGGATAAGGAGAATGTAGGGTGCATTTACTCAGTGCCACCATTTGTTCTTTGTTTTGTATGCTCTTTAACCTTTGGGGAAGGTAATTTTCTTTATAGAAGAAAAATATGAATCTCATACTGTATGCAGTACGTAGTCCTAGACGGGACACCAGGGTCTTCTAACTCCCCGAGCTCCTTAGGAAGAACAGACTGTCTGCGTATTTTGGTTTGGCAGAACTTGGTATGCATTGTAACTCTTCCTGTTCTGTTCTTTCAGCTTGGATTTACTTTCGGCAACGTGGTTGGAATGTATCTGGCTCAGAACTATGACGTAAGTAGCCGTATCCACGACCTCCTTGATTCCACGTAATTGTTTTAGAGTGACTTTTCTTTGTCAAGGTAAGGTGTGCCTTCCAACATAAATGAGATTATAAGTCTGAGGAAAAAGGCCTGAGTATTGTAGAAAGGTTTACCACTGAAAAAAATAATCCACCTCACAGAAGCGTCTGTATCACCACAAGAGGGCAAAATTCCATCAGTCTAGGTGGTCTCTTGTTGATTCCAAGCTGTGTTCATTACCCCACAGTAATATATTAAGTTGGGTTCTTAAAATTCTGTGGAAAATCATGTGGTAAGTGAGCATGTAAAGATTAATTGGATAATCTTTTCAGCCTCAGAACCAAGTAGTGGAGATAACTGAGAATTTTGGAAATGATTATACATGATGTAACACATACAAGGAGGACAGAGTTTTGTAAAGTAGGGAATTATATTAACATCACTTTGTATAGGGGGAAGATGTTTGTACAGTTGCCCATAAATAGGGATCCTGGAATGGATCCCTATGGATTTTTAAAATGATGAGCATGAGAATTATAGTATTCACTTTTGGTTTATTTTGTCATAAAGCTTTCAGTTATGACAAAGGGAAATCCTTTTGTCAATCTTTGCGTTAGTCATATCAGTTTCTAGGCAGGGGCTTATATATTCAACTTTTAGTTGACACTGGATTCAGGGGTGAAGTGGGTATATAAAGGCAGAAGTTGGAATCTGCCTTTAAGAGGGAGGGAGCATACTTACAACTTTGAATGTTTTTTGTGTGCAGTTATGAGGCTAAGAAATACTATTTAGCAGGTCTCTTTCAGAGGAAGATAAAAACTTATAAAACCATTTATCTTTGGGGGAACAGAAATGAAAGAATATTGATTAGATAGATGAAAATTATAATAATGTTTTTTTCTTTTTAAAGATGCCTAACGTGGCTAAAAAACTTGAAGAAATTAAAAAGGACTTGGATGCCAGGAAGAAACCCCCTAGTTCGTAAGGCTGACTCCAGCACTGCCTTCTGGATACACTGATTCTCCTGCTCTTTAGGGCCGCCTTTACCATC
>CAUYRH010007977.1:0-55201 GCA_963574655.1 Perodicticus potto
TTTTGCCTTCCATTTCTCTAGCTCTTTGTAGGTTTGGGAGCATTCGAAAGGTTTCTCTTCCATGTCAGAAATCCTTTCTTCTGCTTGCTCCATTCTGTTACTGAGGGATTCTACTGTATTTCTCAGATCTTTGAGGGCTGCAACTTTTTGTCTCAATGTGTCAAAATCTTTGGTCATTTGGTCTTTGAATTCCTTGAATTCTTGAGACAATTTTTGAAATGCTCCCAGAATTTCTAATTCCAATTTTTCCTCTATTTTGTTGATCTTGTTTGCGATCCAAATTCTGAATTCGATTTCTGACATCTGAGCCGTCTGTCTATGCATAGGATCATCATTTGTGTCTGCCAAATTCTTCCTTGTGGGGGTTGATCTACTCTGGTTGTTCATGTTTCCAGAGCTTTTCCGCTGATTCTGCCCCATATTTATTTTGCACCATTTGGCTGGGTGAGTAGGTAAGGATAAAGTTTGGTTGGGGGTTCTAGGAGTAGTGATTGACCAGTCCTTCCTTTGCCTGTAAGCTGGGGCTGGTGTTTGTACCTTCTCCCCTAGAGTTTTGCCAACCTGTGCTTTGCTACTGCCTGAGAAACTGGGGGCCTTCTTGATGTGGTGGGTTTAAGTGGCTCTGTCTTATCTTCAGCTGGTCTCTGTCTTACTCTAGAGAATTGGTTACTCTGTGTTGGAATGTGACCTTTTATTTGTATCCTTGAGGTCCCAGGTCGCTCCAGCAGGGCTGATGTGCGTTCTTCGACCTTCTCTTTTGGCTCAGTTCCAAACTGTTGTCTTTCTTGCTAAATTTCTGTCCTTTAACTCTCCTTCTGGACAGGAGCGTCTGCAGAAAGCTGGGTACAGACTGCCATTTTCCTTTCACCCCCGACATGAAATTATTTCATATGATAAAAGACTACAGTACTTGAGCTTTGTTTTAAGGGAAATATATCCAAAAGGTATGGAAGGGGTCATATAAGCGAGGATTCATGAACATAACATTAACTTAGAGATAAATTCAGGAAGATAAAGAAATAAATTGACCTCTATTCCCACTTCTACCACCCCCTCAAATATGAGATATTTATTTTTAAATATTAAATATGAATATCAAGAGACATAAATATTCTATTTAGCTAGTAAAAGGAAAACATCTAGTGGCAAATAAGGGAATACTTCATATATTTAAAGGTCTGCAAGGTAGAAGAAGGATTAGATTTTGTAACTAATGTTAGATTTGAGCTATGGTAAAGAAGCTATAGAAAGACATAAGAAAAGCCACTTTTTCATTTCTCACTTTTCAGATTTGACTTTCTGATTTCAAAATAAATAGTAAAGACATAAAGAAAAAAATTAAGCATCCTAATTTGCACAAAATGTTGACATTTTTATCTTCATCCTACTTGTTTTTTTCTTACAAATATTTAATTTACACTTTGACAGCATATACTTATAATCCTACCCTAGGGTGTTTTAGGAAGATGATGGAAGTTTCATTAAGAAGGTGGGCGATAGGACCAGATTTTATTAAAGATCCTTATCAAATTTTACATTCTAAAGTTCTTTTTTATAAATTATTGACTTTATTTGCTTCATGGCTATATGTTAGTATGGAAATTTTAAGACAAATAAATACACCTATGCATGCACAGACATGCATTTGTGTACTCATTAGATAGTTATCACAGCCAGTGATGTTACCAGAAGGCCTAGTATGGTAAAAAGAAAAACTAGTGGAGTTTTTCAACTGAGTTTCTATATAATGTCTAGAAGTCAGATATTTAGAGACTCAGGAGAAATCTCTGTTATATAAGAAAAAAATCTTTTGGCATTACCACCATATTTGTTTGACAGGTCTTAAAGTCTCTTATCTAAGCAAATCGATCTGAGTTTCTAATGAGGTGATTTTGTCTTTAAGGAGATTCTCTACTTTTCCCACAGCAAAGTCCACAACATGCTTCCACAGACTGTCATGCCTTTGACTTTTTCCTCTTAGCCTATTAACTTAATTTGTGCCCACTATAGCTGTTAGGTGTGTGAACCATCATTTAAAATGTTTTCAACTTTATCATTTTTTTTTTTATTTTTTAACTTATATATCTCCTTTCTATTCTCTCTTTTTATTTATTTTTTTTTTTTTTAGAGACAGAGTCTCACTTTGTCACCCTGGGTAGAGTGCCGTGGCATGACAGCTCTTAGCAACCTCCAGGCTTAGGCGATACGCTTGCTTCAGCCTCCTAAGTAGCTGGGACTACAGGCACCCACTACAATGCCCAACTATTTTTGTTATTGTTGTTGTTGTTGCAGTTTGGCAGGGACTGGGTTCAAACCTGCCACCCTCAGTATATGGGGCCAGTGCCCTACTCGCTTAGCGACAGGCACCACCCAATATCTCCGTTCTAAATGAATGACTTTTAGTATATTTGAAGGAAAAGTTTAGCCGTGAGTATATTCCTCCATTCCCTTACTCCAGCTCCACAAAAATGGTTCAGATTTACAGGTTACAGAAGAGAACCTGAAAAATTCACTCCTACAAATACAATTGTCCTTAAAAAAAATTATCATCAACTAATTGCTAGTTCTGTGACACTTGAAAAAAGAATGGATTTAATTTCAGTCTTGAAATTAATTTGTTCTACACTGTAGACTGGTGTTTTGAAGAATTATTTGAAAGTAAATTTGGTTGAACAAATTAAAGAGGCTTTCTGCAGCTATTTGTTCTTATATTTTCTTTCCATTGACCCTGTTTTCTCTGAACCTGCTAAATTTCTTTCTCTGTAATTATTTTGCTTTGAAAACTGGTGGGTATTACTTTTCTCTGGCTCTACAGGGATACTTACTTCCAAACAGTGTAACTACCCAGACCAACACCAGAAGTTTCAAGAAATCCACCTTTCACTTTTTACCAGGAGAAAATTTTATAATGACAAGTTTAGATTCATAATTGTCTATGTTGTGTGTTAAGTGCTTTTACTCAGAAGTCATTTTGCTAAATATAGATTGAGTTTGTGAAAAAAGGATAAAATTACACACAATTATAATTAGACCAGTAAGCATGCAAGAATACCTACCTGGAGAGAAAGCAAAAGAATTTGAATTTAGAGGATTCTTGCAGCTCAGAAAAAAGAAATTAAAGCATTCCTTACTTTGAACAACCTATTTTCTTAAAGATTACATTTTTATTATTTTTTGTTGTGTGTGTAGAGACAGAGTCTCATCTCTATTGCTCTCAGTAGAGTGCTGTGGAGTCACAGCTCACAACAACCTCCAGCTCTTGGGCTTAGGCGATTCTCTTGCCTCAGCCTCCTGAGTAGCTGGAACACAGGCGCCTGCCACAATGCCCGGCGTCGGGTTTGAACCTGCCACCCTTGGTATATGGGGCCAGCACCCTCCTCACTTTTTTTTTTAGAGACGGATATTCACTTTGTCACCCTCAGTAGAGTGCCATGGCGTCACAGTTCACAGCAACCTCCAGCTCTTGGGCTTATGTGATTCTCCTGCCTCAGACTCCCAAGTAGTAGCTGGGACTACAGGCGCCCACCACAACGCCCAGCAATTTTTTGTTGCAGTTAGTCCAGGATCAGGTTTGAAACCGCCACCCTCGGAATATGGGACCAGCACCCTACTCACTGAGTCACAGGCACTGCCCCAAAGATTGCATTCTTATTTCTTTATCATTAGCTCAAAGTTGCTTCTGTATTTAAGATATTATCCAGGAGTTAGAACTCTCCTAGGGCCAAAATCCACACTATAACCCTTACTACTTCTCGCATGGATCCTTGACCACATAATCTAGCCCTTCTTAGCCTCATCATCATTTGTCAACTGAAATGTAGGGAGACACTAGTAGATGATCTGTAAGGTTCTTTTTACAGTCTATGGTTACATAATTTTAAGGGGAAGCATCTCCTATAGACTAAATTCAACAAAAGTAGGCTAACACAAATCATTTAATGACAAGAAATTGAGGAGAATGATGATGTGGATAAAGGAAATATGAGAATAACAATCTGATTATACAGTTAGAAAGGATTATATAAAACCACAAACTAGTACTGGAAAGTTCTTGTCAGGAAATAGAAAATATTTTATGTTTGGCTATTATGGTTTTTGCTCAATATGTTCCTTATTGACCCACATTGTAGAATTTATCAGATTCTATGTTATAATTTGATTTCCTTGTTCATCTTCTGTATATACACTACTGGGGATGGTGGGAAGTACTGTGGGTTTTTTTTTAATTATTATTCTTTCATTGTTGATTCTATAAGACTGAGTATTGGGCCTGACATACAGCAAATACTCTGTAAATATTTGTTAAGTGAAACAACATGCTCCCTCCTTTTCTGTATTAACACTACTTAAACTCCATTTTATTTTGCACTCGGTGTCACTGGACTGAGCACGTTATCTCATTTATAGTCAGAGGATTGATGAGCAAACTTCAGCCTGCAGGCCGAATTTGCCCCCCGCTTCTAGTTCTGTAAACAAAGTTTTTATTAGCATGCAGTCACCTTCATTTTTTTACATGCAGTCTGGGATTATTTCTGCTTCACCATGGCAAAGTTCACTAGTTGTGGGGAAATCTGTTTAGCCTGCAAAACCTCAAATTTATTTATTTTTTTAGGCTATAAGTTTATTTTATATTAAAGAAAGGAAATTTCTTTTTCAAATTTATTTCTTTTCAAATTTATTTTTTTTTAGGCTAAGTTTATTTTGCATTAAAGAAAGGAAAGAGAGAGGGGAGAAGAGATGAAAAAGAGGAGGGAGCAGAAAGCAGGCAGTGAGAACAGGGAAGATGAGGGTGGGGAGAAAAGGATGCAGAGAGTGGCTTGGCGTCCCCAAGGAGAAAAGGGAGGATGCTAGCCAAAGCCCCAAATCGTTAATCTCTAATGTTTTATAGAAAAAGCTTGCTGACTCCTGGTCTGGAGTAATACAAAGTCATGAGGAATCAAAATAAGACAACTTTAGACAACAAGGAAAGCCTATTTTCCTTTGGACTTATTTTTGAAAAGATCACAGTAAGTCTCCGTAATTATTAAACAGGTTTCTTTGTCATCATTTGCAAGTCGACACTTTAACCTTCTTTGTCTATGGATAAAACCATAGAAAATGTGTGTCATAAAGCACATAGCAGGCATCTGACCTATGAAAGTCCGTATCGCTCATACAAGTGCTGCTTTTCATTCATCATTTAAAGAAATTTATTCTCTCCTGTTTCAGTGAATTGCCGCCTGACATCTGGCCTGCACACCAGGAGACTCAGCAAGCTTTCCATTATCAGTATCCTCACACTCCGTTTCTTATTGCTTCTTTCTCAGGGATGGTATATTTCATGATTAAAAAAAGCTAAACAGAAAAAACAGTGGAAAATGGCACAGCAATTGGATTAAAATACATAGAAGAAATTTTTTTTTTGGCTCAGTAATTGCTAAGCAGGGAACAGGAACAGGAAATAATAATAGAATGATGATACTTTTCACATTCTGGAAATATGGTAAAAGCAGCCAAAATTTTGTTGTCACAATTTTTTCTTGATTAAATGACTTGGATGGCAGTACTTAGGAAGGTCAGTAAAGATAATCCTTTAAATAAAAATAAAAGGGCAGGGCTGAGGTTCAGAATCTGTGCGTGGCAGCCGGGGTGCTAAGCCAAACCACATTGCCTGGTATGGCTCTTCTGCTCTGCGCTCTTTAGCTCAAATGTTACTTGTACATAAAGAATGCGGTGAGCTTACTGAGACAACAAGGGTAAATATGTGGGAGTAAAAGTTTACAAAATAAAAAATAGCGTGATCCTCTGACTATGGTTCAGCAAAAAATAAATATCCCAAATTATTTTATTTTGAAAAATTTACATAGTAGAAAGGGAACTATGAAATATCTCTGCTGAATCACTCTATGGATATCCTTTTTGAAACTATAATTTATGACTTATTCATGAGCATCTGAAACAACTACATTATCTTCTTAAAGAAACAGATATGATTTTTAACAAGAAAGTAAAAGTAATGAATTTATTTGCACCAAAAAATTTCCTGTCTGTGGTAGGGTCAGGGGAGAGTATCAAGCCTATGAGAATAATTATAAGGATAATTTTGAGTGTTAAAGATCTAGGGGAATATGATTTTACTCACTATCTACTCTGAAAGGTTTTTATATTTCTGATCTTATTTTCTGTCTGAGTAAAGACTTAGGTGCTTTTCTTCTGCAAATCTTGATGCATTTTCTTTGTAGATGAAAATTTACATAAGGTATGTAAAAATGTTAAATATTTATCTGGATTCAATTTGTGTTAGGTGTAAAAAAAATCGTGAGAACATAGTTTGTTTCATCTTTAATATATCTCTTTATAATTCCCAGTGAGAGATATTTTCTTTGAGTTTTGGGTAAATATAAATTTGTCTTCACCAAGAAACATGATTTTCCTCCTATTATTCTCCAAGGTTGGAATAACTTTTTATGTTTCACTTTTCCCTATGTATCTCTTGAGGAAAGTCAAGGCTAAATATTATGGTCAAATTTATTTGTTCCTTCTGTTTGTCATGTTAACTTTTTATCTCTTTTCCCAAATTGATTTCTCCCTTATTTTACTTCTCTTAGTTTTTTAAAACTTACTCTTCCAGGTTTTATAGACACTTTAAATCTCTTCTATTAAAGAAGTCAATGCATATTGAACCCAGACAAGCGTGGGGCAGATACCTTGCTTGTGTGTGTTATTTGTCAAAGAATTACTGTTTTCCATTCTGAGACTCGCTTTTCCTTATTAGCCTGATGAACGGTTGCTCATCCTTCAAAATTGAGCTCAAGTGTTTCCCCCTGCGGGCTCTCTTCTGTCATTCAGAAAACAGTTGACTTTGTAGCAACACTGTGCCTGTCCTGCAGATTCACTCATCACACAACATCTTTCTGTTTGTAACTGTCTCTTTTGAACAGTGGTAGTGTTTCTTTCCTGTTTCTACACCCGGTAACTAATCCCTATGCCAGTTTGTAACCTGATATCAGGACAAACTGTAGGAATTCACCAATATGTGTAGATGAGACAAATGAATTATTTAATTTAAAACGTATGAAGATATACAATACTTTGGAAGTGTTTATGGTAGGCAATACAATGATCAGCGAGCATCCATCGTATTCCCTCTAAATATTCAACATTGTACTTTGAACTATTACAGTATAGGGGAGGATGCTTGGCCAGAGACACAAAATTCCAACTTGTAACACATTCACGGTGTTAATTGTTCTGAGAAGGGTAAAGTTAATATGGGGTTTAAGTAGTTGATAATTTTTAAGACAGGGTGGTGCCTGTGGCTCAGTGGGTAGGGCGCCGGCCCCATATACTGAGGGTTGTGGGTTTGAACCCAGCCCCAGCCAGCTAAAACAGCAGTGGCAATTGCAATAAAAAATAGCTGGACATTGTGGCGGGCACCTGTAGTCCCAACTACTTGAGAGGCTGAGGCAAGAAAATTGCTTGAGCCCCAGAATTGGAGGTTGCTGTGAGCAGTGATGCCACAACACTCTACCGAGGATGATAGAGTGACACTCTGTCTCAAATAAATAAATGAATAAATAAAAATGAAAGATAATTTTTAAGGCTTGGGATAATATCAATGATATGCATTCTGGACTGGGTGTTGGAACAGATTAAGCAGTGGTATGAAAACATGACAATAAAAATGATTTATTAAGGGAATGGCAAGGAGATCCATCTGAGAGGCTTGAAACATGGGTAATGATTAAGGATTAGTGCACAATATGGTTAAGTAGTTGTGTGGAATGATAGAAAGTGGGGGTCACATTATAGGAAAGTCTTAAGACTCAGGTAGAGTATGCTGTAGTTGATATACATAAAAAGCTATTTTTCACTTTTGAAAAAGAGAGATGATTGATTTGAAAGTCAATTAGTTGATAACTACTTAATTAGTAAATTAGAACAGTATTAACTAGAGAGAGGAATATTATATAGGCAACATTAAAAATTCAGGTATGGGAAAGGAGGGGAGTAGATTAGAATGTGTATAATCTGAACAGAAACAAAAATTTCTATCTGGAAAATGTTTCAAGGCAACACTCATGATCTGTATTGGGCCACGTTCTGTGGGAGAATGGTGAGCCATAATCCTACTTACAAGTTAAAGCCTCACCATACAAATGTTGAAAATTAATAAATTTGATATATGACATACTAGTGTTGATCTTGAAAATCATAAATCAGTAGAAGGAAAGTAATTCCCAGATGTATGATCATGCTACACATTGATATTTTCCTATAAAAGTTTAACATGGAGGATAATTCACACTCATCGTTATTTTAATCGTGAATATTGGTAGAGCAGTCAGTTTATCAACATTGTAAGTGATTATAACAGAATTGTTCATCTATCCACACAATCACCTAAGGAAAGATTTATGTTAGTTTACTAGGACTGCCATAACAAAATATCACAGATTAGGAGGATTAAACATTTACTTTCTGGAGACTGGCAGTTCAAGATCAGGGCATTGAAAATTTGGTTTCTCTAAGATCTCTCTCCAGTATGTACCAATGGCCACCTTCTTGCTGGGTTTTCACACAGCTTTTCCTCTGTGGGCACATGCACCTCTGGTGTCTCTTTCTTTCTTATAAGGATAATAATCTTACTGCTAGATGCTCATTTAAATGTAATGTTCTCTCTAAAGACCCTTTCTTAAATATAGTATACCATAAGGTACTGGGAGTTGGGACTCAACATATGAATTTTGAGGGGACATAAATGGGTCATCAGCTGATAACAGGGTTTATGATGGATACTTTTAACAAAATAATCCATGTTGTATTTCTTCTTTAGTGGTTTCAATACCTAGCAAATGTTTCTTCATGTGATATAAAATTTCTTTCTGAAATCCAAAGAACCTCAGAAAATACGCTTATGTCACTAATGTTGTTTCTTCTCTTCTCTGTGTAAGCTAATTTGAACCCATTAATTAACAAATTTATGACCTTCAAATTGACTCATATTTTATCATATCCTTTTTATAGTACCTATAGAAATAAAGTAGTCCTACATTAATTAATTTTTAGAGAAACCATGAATATCATCTAACTGTGACTCTGAGCTACTGAGACAAATGCCTGCCTGCATGGACTGGGCAACAGCAGGGGAACAGCCAGATGTATAGACAGCACTGTCCCTGAAATTTCCAGAGCCTCTGAAAGTCTCACTGTGCCTGAGTTGCTCCAGGGCCCACATCAGGCCTAGAACTCTATTCCTGAGATTCCAGAGTTGTGCCTGAACCCCAAAACTGAACAACTGAGTCCCCACCACTACTTCTGGGCTGGAAGGACCTCCCCAAGGTCCAACACTTCACTCAGATGCCCCCAACCCTGAGCAGCTATCATTTCTGGGCTTGTTTTGAGAGAATTCCCAGCAAAGGGGAACAAGTGCCCTGCAATCCTATCAACTCAAAGCCAAGAGAAGAGGAATTAGATGAGAGAACTAGCAAAAGAACTCTGGCAAAATGAAAAACCAAAATAGTTCAATACCTCCAAGGGAATATAAATGGAGCTACAGTAGTGGACTCCACTCACAAGGAAGTTTCCAAAATAACAGGAAGGAAATTCAGAATATGGACGGCAAATAAGTGAATGGAATTGATCAGAGAGTTTAAAACCAGTAAAAAGAAGCCAAAAAGTATTTTAAAAAATCAATGAAAAAATAAAGAGAGCTAGACAACATAAGAAAGGATATAATATAACTTAAACAAATAAAAGAGTCAGTTAGGGAATTACAAAACACATTAGAAAGTTTTAACTACATGCTAAACCAGAGAGAAGAAAGAATTACAGAGCTTGTAAACAAGGCTCTTGAGATAACCCAGTCATTCAAAGAGGCAGAGAAGAGTATCAAAAATTCCAAGAAGTCATTGAAAAAGATATGGGACTATGTAATGTGAACTAACATTTTGAATTATAAGTCTCCATAAGGGAGAAAAGAAAGAAAGAGCTAAAAGCATAAAAAAATTGAGGAAATTATCAGAGAAAACTTCCTGGGTATCAACAGAAATTCAGACATACAGTTCCAAGGTGAACACTGAACACTGGGAATATTTATAGTAATTAGGTCATCTCCAAGACACAGGGTAATTAACTTGACCAAAGTCAAAATGAAGAAGAAAATTCTGCAAGAGACAAGATGAAAAGTATCAAATAACCTACAAAGGAAAACTCACCAGGCTAACTGCAGATTTCTCAATGGAAACCTTACAAACTAGAAAAAACTGGGGACCCATTCTCAATTAACTTAAACAGAACAACTGCCAACCTAGAATCTTGTATCCTGCAAAACTAATTTTCACAATTGACAGAGAAATTAAATCTTTTCCAGACAAGTAAACACTGAGGAAATTTACCATGATGAAACCTTTCCTGCATAAAATATTTAGAACAGTATTATACACAAATCAGCACACCAGACTCCCACCATTGTAAAACCACCCAAAGGCTAAAGCTCAGAGCTCATATAAAACAACAGCACAAGAGGATAAACAAAACAATAAGGTATTAAATAACAGGATGAACAGAACACAATCCCACACATGAGTTCTATCAATCAACAAGAATGTGTGAATACCCCACTCAAGAGACACATACTGTTTGAATGGAGGAAAAAATGCAATCCAAGTATCTGCAATCTCTAGGAAACATATCTAACACACAAAGACTTATAAAGACTAAAGGTGAAGGGATAGAAAAATAATGTTCCATGAAAATGGAAAACAAAAGAAAGCACGTGTAGCCATTCCTATATCAGATTTTGACTTTAAATCTGAACTTTGTCATTACTTGGACTTCCTTATTTACAAATCTGTAGCCATAGCTTGAAACGTTTCCAACTGTATTATTACTTTGTCACTGCCAGGTTGGCTTATCTACCTCATAAAATGCATCTCGTTAGTCTTTCCTTTTTCTCCAAGGTTATTCTCAATCTCTTGTCATTCCCATTCACCTCATGTCCTCAACTCACTCTTCCATCATTTCCTTCTTCATTTCAATTCTGGACCCACACACCAACATTCCATTCTTTATATACTTCTATTCTCACCACCTGAAATTCCTTACCTTCTGGCCCTACCACTGAAATCTGATTTACAGAATCCCTATTCTGGTTTAATGTCAACACTTGAGTCTTCCCTTTCTATCTCAGTTGTTCACAGAGAAAAGCTAAAATCATCACAGCTGAATACAATGCCAAATGGTCCATTTTAATCCTCTCAATTCTTTTCTAATGTTTCAGAGTAAGAGATAGCCCTACTAATAAGTCTTAAGTTCTCCTACTTATGTTGACATTTATTTCCTAACCCCATAAGAATCTTACTTCATCAGTAATCTAATTTAATTACATTCTCTACTGAAAGTCTATACCAGGTGTGATCTCCCACCAAGTATTACTATTTCCACCAGCATTTTTTTCCAGATGAATGCTATTTGCCATTGTTACTATCCTGAACCAAGTGGCCAAAACTTCATGGTGTCCAAACACGTGTGTGAGTGTATGAGAGAGAAAGGGAGAGAGATGAGGTGGGAAAGTGAGGGGCACATCTAAGATTATTTTGAACCAAAGACAAAACCTTTGAGTCCAAACATTCATTTACACCAGAAGTAAATAAATAGTGAAATTGTCATCAAGAAATGGGTCCTAAAAGTGTAGAACAGATAAATTGACCTAATAATTTTGCCACCAATTATAAAATGCTTAATGCATCTTTTAAATGATACAGTTATCTAAATTAAAATCTAAAAGGCTTCAAAAATATCTTTTCATGTTTTGGTTTTGATCATAAAATGCATTTATAAACTGGATACATAAAATTCTACTAAATTCATTAAAAGTCGGTGAGCTAAAATGGTTATAGTTTTTAAAATACCATTATAAATAGATAAATAAACCTGTTTATGGGTATATGTCATTTTATACTGATGCAAATGTGCTAACAGCAATAAGGAATATATGTCATCTAATTAGAAATTCCCTATAAAATATTATAGTTTAATTATGAGTTGCTATACTGAACTTACTATAACTCGTCCACTAGAAATGCTAGCATTTTCTTTCATGGCCATAGGAAAGCTCATTCTCAGCAGAAATTTCATAATGGAGAGCTTTAAGTAATAACATTAAATTGCTAATAAAATCAGGGCAATGCTTTGGATGCTATCATAGTTTCCTTGAATAGGATCAAGGCTACCGGGTGCACTTAACTTTTCATCTAGCTTAAGAATAAAATGAATCCAGGGGTGAATTTTGTTTGTCCCCTTTAATGTAAAACCAAGCATAAAATAAAATGGATATGAGCATCCTCCAAAAGCAAATAAACAGATATTAAGTGATAAAAAGATTCTGTTTTCTAGACTAATGAAGCAGAGGAGTTTGGAGTAACAAAATAAACTAATAGAAGTGTGTTGGTATGTATGTGGGTGTAGGTGATGATATTTCCTTTGACAGAAACACTCTAGAATCAGAGTGGGAGGCAGTCTTCCAGAGTTGAGGTCCCAGAGGGGCTACAGCTTGAGAAGCGACAAACAGAACCGGATATTCCCCTGTATCTATAGTATAAGGAAAAACAGGGCCTGGCCCATGAGCAAATTGTGAGTCAAATTCATTTCTGCCACTTGTAAAACATTTTCCTCTCCCTGTTTTCCAAATCCCAACTGCATTCTCTAATTCAGTGGGAAATCTGAAAAGTCACTTTGGTTGAGGAAGGAGTAAAAAGGAAGGGAATAATTAGCTATTCGTCTTAGAAAGTGTGTGAAGCAGACAGTGAGGAAGCCCTCTCGAAATTCAAAACCCTGAGGATCATGCCCCAGCCCACCCCTCTGCCCGATGCATCTCTTGCACCAGAGAGAAGGTAATGGGCACACACAGTTGGGTGAAGGAGTAGATAGGCAGAGACACGACTTATGAATGCGGCAAAATGTGGCCTTTGACATTTCGTCAAATAACACCAGCAAATGCTACAACCTCTCCTCTCTTACGAGAAATGTTATACCCCTTTCTCACCAAACGAAACAAAAGAATGGTTAATAATGTGTTGTTGATTACAGTTTGATTCCGAGACAGTTTCCGTATATACAGAGTGTATGATTATTACTATTTCAGTTGCCCGAGTTTATTAATAAAGGTCAGAAATTTGGTAGAAGCACTGTGGTAAAGCATTTAGGAGAAGCATCACAATACTTAAGACTTCCCATTGAGTTGGCTTGGCGCCTGTGGCTCAACAGGCTAAGGTGCCAGCCACGTACACCTGAGCTGGCGGGTTCGAATCCAGCCCAGGCTGCCAAACAATGATGGCTGCAACCAAAAAATGGCCGGGCATTGTGGCGGGCACCTGTAGTCCCAGCTACTTGGGAGGCGGAGGCAGGAGACTCGCTTGAGCTCAGGAATTGGAGGTTGCTGTGAGCTGTGATGCCTCAGCTCTCAATCCAAGGCGACAGCTTGAGGCTCTGTCTCAAAAACAAACAAACAGACTTCCCATTGAGCAAGCTTTGGGAAATATTTTTGTTTCCATCCGTGCTTCATTCATTTTCCTGACACTAAAATGAACTTTGGAAATGATAGCATCTGCTGTCCACTCATCAAAAAATTGGGCATCAGACTATCTGTGGGACAATTTTCTAAAATAAGGGGACTTCATTTTAGAGCTTCTGGCTAAATGCAAAAAAAAAAAAAAATATTAAAAGATCCTCCGAAAAGGTTAAAACCATAGTGAGGGACAACCGGGTCACTAAAATTAGGCTTGTTCCTAACAGCAAAGTCCAGAGCCTGCCTTGGAGAAGTGTGGAGCTACTGTTGTTGAAAACCTTCTGACCTTTTCAACATTACTGAGTTCCCATGGAGCAACAGACATTGTATGTCCTGCTTTCACTTATGCTGTGTCATCTTCTGGTGTGACGTAAGCATTCCTACTTCTGTATGAAATCAGCACATTGTACCCCATAAATGCGTTAATGTATATATGAGCTATGTGTTTATGATTTAATACAAAAAAGGTCACTTAAAAAAAAAAAAAACACGAAACCAAACTACTGAACTGAGAACCGTCTTTTAATTATATCCTTCTATGAGGTTTTAAAATAAAAATATGTAATCTCTGATAAAATGTTAGTGTTGAGACTTTTGTTTGTTTGTTTTACTATCAAAACTGGAAAAAAAAAAATAGGCAGGTTTTGTGAACCAAACCTTCTGAGTAACTGAAAACATGGGGAAAATAACTTGAGTTCTTTCTCACCTGCCCATCTCTCTCCTTCCCAAGGTTTAGGGAGCTGCAAAAGCTAAAAAACTAAGACATAGAATCAAAGCACTTGTGGATTTTTTACACTGTTTTCATACTTTTATTACAGACTATGTAGAGAAAGAATTTCAGGTGGGGGTCTAAGGAATGAATCAGGCAAGATTTCCAGAGGGAGGGAAGCTTTTGCTTTTAAATTTTGGATTAATATCCAAAATTAGTTGAGCCCTTCACCAGGAGGTGTGCACATGCCCTGTATTGTGCCTGAGAGGTGAGAGCTTGGCACATCCCTTTTCTTTCTCCCTTCCCTGTTCCCAACGTTATAAAGTCATTTTTATTTAGTGAGGGGCCTTTGGTCAGGACTGAAGAAACCCACTTTCTGACTTTTCCTCAAGTTCTTCATATGTTCAAAGTAGAGGAAAATGAATAAAAATCACAGAAATAGTATATGAAGATGAAGTTGGTAAGATGAGCACAATGACATTTAATGAAAGGTTTCCCAGTTTTGTCTGTAATAGTGTGGAAGACTTTGATAGAAAATGACCATCATAATATAGAGAGAAACTTATTGGTAACATATATCTGAGAGCAAAAAGTGTGTCTAGGGAACCAATGAATCTACAGCCCCGTTACAGGGAGAAATCAATGCCTTTGTATCTCACCAAGGCTTCTTTATAAAGGTGGAGATATTCTGTTTATGCATCATGGCAGCCTCGCCCAAATAATCAAAATATTCCACCAGGTTTTGAAGTAGCCAAGGGAGCTGCTAATAAAATATGCATTTCATTTTTGAGTTCTAAATTGGAAATTTTAATAACTGGTTCAGTAAATGGTAACTTTTATATATGTACCTTATAAGTGTGAAATCAAGGAAGCAGTGTGAAATCTCTTTACTGCAGATAAAGGAGCAGGACTCAGGGACTGATAGGGAGTCTGGAAACCCTTTGTACTAGTAAGGAGGGGAAGGGCCTGTTAATTAGGGACACACACAAGAGACGACTTTTGCAGGGTAGTGGTGAGTCACTAAGTTCAGAGCTATTGCCTTTTGTGGAATGCGAAGAAGAGGAAAACAGCTTGTACACTTGCATACAGCTTAGGTCATACTAATGAACTTTGTTCCATACCATGAAGAAAACTACTAACCCAGATGACTTCCTTGGCCAGTCTAAACACAAACCTCTGCTATTTCAGGCAAATATACCACATGCAATCAATATAAAGAACCCAGTTGGAAGAAATGGATACATTCCTAGAAAATTACAAAATACAAAGATTGAATCTAGAAGAAATAGAAAACTTGAACAAAATTGGACCAATTAAAGAGAATGACTAAGTAATCAAACATCTCCCAAGAAAGGAAAGTCGAGGATCAGATGGTTTCACAGGTGAATTCTACCAAACATTCAGAAAAAAGTTAAATTCAATCTTAAACTCTTCCAAAGAGGAAGAAAGAACATCTCCCAACTCATTTTATGAGCATCACCCTGATACTAAGCCAGATAAAGATATCACAAGAAAAGAAAATTACAAGTCAATATACCTAATGAATATAGATATAAAAAGTCTTCAATGAAATATTGCAAACTTAACTCAAAAGCATTTAAAAGAATTATACTAATGACCAAGTGGAATTGATCCTCGGGGAGCAAAAATAGTTCAACATTGGCAAAATACGAATGTGATACACCCCATTAACAAAATAAAGGGAAAAAATGACATACACAGAAAAAGCCTTTGAAAAAAATTCAACTTATTTCCTGATTTAAAAAAGTTCAGCAGGGCAGTGCCTGTGGCTCAAAGAAGTAGGGTGCTGGCTCCATATGCCGGAGGTGGTGGGTTCAAACCCAGCCCTGGTCAAAAACTGAAAAAAAAAAAAAAAATAGTTCAGCAATTTAGTTACAGAAGGAATATACTTCAACATATTAAAGGCCATATATGGCAAGCCCAAAGCTAACATCAGGATCAAAGGGGGAAAAATGGAAGCTTTCTTCTAAGAACAAGAACAATACAAGGATATCCACTCTTGCCACTTTTATGCAACATAGTACTAGAAATCTTAGCTAGAGAATTAGGTAAGAAAAAGAAATAAATGGCACCCCAAATAGAAAAGTAAGAAGTAAAATCTCTGCAGATAATAATATTATATACGTAGAAAATACTAAAGACACAACCAAAAATTTTTGGAACTCATAAGCAAATTTAGAAAAGTTGCAGAATATAAAATCAACAACCAAAAATAAGCTAACAAAACAGGCAACTAACACAAAAAAGCAAGAATTATATTCAGCAAAGATTGACAAATTCATATTGTAATGATGGGAGGACACAGGAAAAATCAAATAATATAAAATTTTCTTCTTCAAATAATATTAATATAAAATGGATTAAGCCACAATCATAAAAAATACAATGTAAAACTATCAGAGATAGTTAAATCTAATTTACTTCTCTCAATTAATAAAAGTTCAAGTGAATAAACTTTCCTTTCTTTCTACATCCCCATCAGCATCTATTGTTTTTGGACTTTTTAATAAAAGCCATGTTGACAGGGATAAAGTCAGGTGTCACTGTGGTTTTAAGTTGCACTTCCCTGATGATGAGTGATGCTGAGCATTTTTTCATATGTTTCTTGGCCATCTGTCTATCCTTTTTCGAAAAACTTCTGCTCATGTCTTTTGCTTGCTTTTTAATGGAGTTGCTTGTTGTTTTCCTTGCTGATTTGTTTGAGTACCTCGTAGATTCTGGCATGTGCATTAGTTCTTTATTGGATGTATGGCTTGTGAATATTTTCTCCCAAATTGTAGGTTGCCTCCTACTTGCTATGTTGATTATTTCCTTTGTTGTGCAGAAGTTTTTAATTTATTCAAGCCTCAGTTATTTATTTTTGTTGTTGTTGTTCTGATTGCCATTGGGGTCTTAGTCATAAATACTTCTCCTAGTTCAACCTCTACTGAAAACAGTATCATAATTTCTCAAAAAACTAAAAGTAAACCTACCATCCAATGTAGCACAACATTACTGGGTATCTACCCAAATGGAAAGAAGTCATTTTATCAAAAAGACACCTGCACTTGAATGTTTATTGCAGCACAATTTACACTTGCAATAAAGTAAAATCAATTCAAGTGCCCATTGATTCATGAGCGGATTAACAAATTGTGGTGTATATATATAATCTATATATCTACATATATATATCATGGAGTATTACTCAGCCACAAAAATGAATAAGATAATATCATTTGCAGTAATTTGGATGACTAGAGACCGTTATCCCAAGTGAAGCATCTCAGGAATGGTAAAATAAATACCACATGTGCTCCCTAATAATTTGTAACTAATTGATGGTCTTGCATGGGCACAGAAAGAAGTAAAAATCATTGGAAGTCTAGAAGGAGGAAAGCAGGATGAGGGGTTGGGTAAAAACCTATGTAACAGGTACAATGAACACTATTCAGGCAATGAGTACTCTTATAACCCTGGTTAAAGCATTATTAAACTATCTATGAAACAAAGATATTTGTACCCCCTTAATATTTTGAATATTAAAAAGCGAACCAATCAATCAAAAAATAAATCTATTCCTCTCTTTAAAAAAAGTTCATGTAAATAAATATACCTAAATGATGAGAGGCCTAAATAAAACCAAATATACTCTGAAAATTATGCATTTAATTCTATATTCTAAAAATGGAAAACATCTTCCAAAGTGTCTGTAGAACATTTACAAAATTTGTTTATATTCAGCAATAATGTAAACATTAACTTCCAATGCTCTATGATCACAAACAGGGAAAAAACCCTCATAAAACTTAATGTTAAAATAAAGGATAGCTAGAAGATGACAATAATAAAAATGGTCCATATCAAAAGATTTTAGATAAATTCAAATCAATATTCAAAGAAAGCTAGAAAAATCCATTGTCTTAAAAACACAGTTCATCTGAAAGGATAAAAATAAATAGAATAACTATTGAACTAAATAAGGAAGGGCATAGAAAATTATCTTAGAAAACTAAGAAAGGTATGAACAAAATTAATAAATACAACAAGTGAGATTTTATCAATTACATAGTAAATAAAAAGTGGTAATACATTGAATAAATTCAAAGAACTGGATATTAACAAAGGATACAATAAGGTGAATAAATATTTACCAAAAATCCTCAGGGAAAGAGTTACAGAGCGCACACAAGGAGTAAAAAATGAGAGTGGGGAAATAACTACAGATGCACAGAAAATTAAAATATTCCTGTGAGATGACTTTGTTCAATTCTGCACAAATAAACTTGAAAATATACATAATATACAAGAAGTAGACAATTTTTCAGGAAATTAAATCTTTCCAAACTGGCCAAAGCTAATACAGAAAACTAAAAGAGCAAAACTGTATGAGCAGAAGAGGATTGCCAAAGAGCATCCTTCTCAAAATGACAAGGAGGCTTACAAATACTATTCACACTGCTGTCCCAATGCTATTGAAACTCTTCTGGTGCATATAAAAAAAGAAGAAAATCTTTCTGATTATAATTTAATAAAAGAAGCATAAGAGTTATAGTATTAAAACCTGAAAAAGTCTGTACCCCCAAGAAAATTATTCGTCTACATCTCAAATACAAATAGTAGTAAGCAAGACATATCAGCTACTATAAAGACATCAATTAGCTGAAGAGAAGTTTATATTTGTTTATTGTAAAGAATAAAGAACATATTATCAGAATGTGTTTGTTTTTGTTTAGGACTCTCATGGGACCACATGTGGTCTGTGAAATTAATGCAAGATAATTTCATACTAGAAAATGTATTGACACAGCTCACCACTTTTAAATGTAAAGGTTAAAAATAATTTCCTTCATATATTGCTAAGACGTTTAGGAAAATTTGACAATCTTAAAAACAAACACAAAAACATAATAGAATCAGACTGTCTGAGTATGTCCTAAGGACCTTTTATTGCTCCCTTCCTCCCCCATCTTTCTCTCTCTTCCTCCTGCCTGCCCCTTCTCTCTCTCTCATTATCTCTCTTTCTTTCTATTCCTCTTCTTCCTTTCTCCATAGGAAACAAAAGAAGCCTCTAGAGGGGACTACTTATGCGTCCTACAAAAAAGGATATTGAGAAATTAATGGTGAAAATAATTTGTATGTATACATAATGTCAATGCTAATAATACAGGATAATTAGGCTTATCATGTCATAACGCAAGTTGATCACATTACAGAAAATGAGTTAAAATATATCTATACTTTGGTATTGAACTGGGAGAGTTAGATAAGGAACATTTAATTAGGTAAGATGTCTGATGAAAACACATCATTTCAAAGAAAGTTACGAGATAAATACCAAACGTTTTCAATTACCAGTAGAGCTCACTTTCTTATAATACAGATTGGGGAAAATAGTATAGCATGAAATTGCTTTACACACCTGTCAAAAGCTAACTAAAATGAGTATATCCTATTTCGTGCTGTGTTGAACATTGAAATTTTTTTAAATTCTAGAATCATAATCTTATTTCTGTGACAGCATGATACTGGTTCCACTTTAATGTAATGTAAAAAATAATTTAAAGGAATTATCAAAAATAAGAAATCTTCTCTAAGTAATGAAAACAATTGGACAAGGATGAAATAGAAAAAGTACTAAATAACAAAAATATGGGTGCTGCCTGCAGACTGGTGTCATACTCACATGCAGTTAGTACGTGAGAATGTTTAGAACTATATTAGACAGGTATCATGTCTGAGTAGTATTGGAAGCGTGTTTAACATCATGGTCACATGCTAACAGTTTAAAATAACTGTTCACACTGTCAGAAATCCATAAACTATCATTCCTCTATAACATTTCTGTAGCACTAGCTAATCCTCTGCTAGGATAAGCTCTCAACCTAATTTATTTTTATCCAAAATTGATAAACCAAAAGCAATGGGAAATTACTATGGAATGGAAATAAATAAATGTGCCCAATTGTTAGGTGTACAGATTTGGAGCCATATAGAGTCCTGAGGTGAGAGTAGAAGCCCTCCCAGAGCATGTAATGATAGATCTTTATCTTCAAAGCGAGCAGTCGTCTTTCGGGAAGAGTCACCACGCAGCAGCGAGGGAAATAGAGGGGCATATCAGCAAAGTGAGCAAAAGCACAGAGGTGTGAAATAGGCTGGTTTGTCAGGGGCACCGCAGCCAGTGCTGTGCGAGGGGGAATACAGGGCCCAGGAAATGAGGCGCTTGAAGGCAAGACTGAGGGGGAAAAAAAGGCAAGAGGGCCTCTGGTGCCAAACCAAGAATTACGAACTTTATTCACGGTAAAATGTGTAATAAATGACTTTCACCATGACAGGAGGTAATATTAGGGCTTAGAAAGTCAATTTGGAGGATGGAGGTTTGATAGGAGGAGTGTGAGATTAAAGGGAAAATAGCCTGTCAGGGAATCATTCCAGCAAATGATGAATACCTGAACTAAGGCAATAGAGGTAAAAATGCAGAGAAAACTCAGGTGTCAGGGATGCTCTGGCTATGGGGTCTATAGAAATTGGCAAGTGATGCAATATGAGGAGAATAGACTAGGAAATAAGTAACTTAAATTTCTGTCTGGGGTGGTTGGGTAAGTATTGACTTTTTCATTAATAACATCAATACAAGATTCATATGTTCTGGAGAATTAGATGAATTTATTTTAGTCAAGTAACACAAAGGATGTGGGATGTCCAGCAGGGCAATCGGAGCTCAGTAGAGAGATCAGGTTCAGAGAGATTCGTTTACTTCAGGACAGTGGTGGGCTTCACACAGAATTTATGAACAAGTCCTTTGATGAATGATAAATGCTAGAAAACAGTATCATTCCTCTGGAGGTTCAGAGTTCCAGCATTGCACTAGTCTCAATGTAAACTCTTTATTAGACCTATTACACAAGGCCCCAACTCATTTGCCTCTCGCTTGTGTCTCTAATTGTATTTCTCCCAACTTTTCCTTTCCCACTCTGTGCCAGCCACACTGGCGTTCTTTCCGCCTCTCAAGGACCGTATTTTGGTTACATTCCTTCCGCTGAGATTCCCCATCTTCCCCATTCCAAACTAAACCCAAACAACAACAAAAAAACACCCTTAATGTATTGACCCTTTTCATCCTTTAGGTCAAAGACACCTCACTCTATATTGCCAGCTAATGAAGGTTCCTCTACCCTGTTATTTCAATTTCTTAATTTTTTTCCTTCATGATCTCTGATAATTTATAGTTATTTGCTCTTACAAACTTTCCCCCTTATTCAGGCATTAGACCAGACGATAAACTATGTGTGGGCTGGAGCCTGCTCTGTTGTGTACACTGTTTTACCCTGAAGCCTCAGAGCGATGCTTAGCACAAGGGTACAAGGTGAATGATGAAATGATCCAATTCCTAGTCCAAATCCTCAATCTCAGGAAATAAAGGCATTGGGCATTCTGCTCACACACCTGAAGCAAACAAACTGCAGGCTGCAATGACAGGTGACAGCGACTGTTCTATTTCTAATTTTAACTGTAAAAAATTCTAATATAGGCAAAATGAGAGAAAATATGAATAACTATGTACTTAACCAAGTAGCTTCAACAAATATCAGCTCACGGTTAAGTTTATTTCACCTATAACCCACCTACTTCGTTTCTTATACATTATTTGAAGTACGTCTCAGATGTGAGATCATTTTATACAATTTTTTAGTAGAGGTATAAAACGTATGTTTTCAAAGTTCTACACAATATCACTTCACGTTTAAAAATAGAAAATGACAGACCAGTGCATTGGGTCACACCTATAATTAAAGCACTTCAGAGACTGAGATGGGTGGATTGCCTTAGCTCACAGGTTCCAGACCATCCTGACCCAGACAGAGACCTTGTCTCTAAAAGTAGCACAGATTGTGGCAGGGCACCTGTAGTCTCAGCTGCTTGGAAGGCTGAGGTAAACGAATCACCTAAGCCCAAGATTTTGAGGTTGCTGTGAGCTATGACGCCATAGCACTCTACTGAGGGCAACAAAGTGAAACTCTGTCTCAAAAAAAATGACCATAATTTCTAAATATATATAATGGAATATTCAGTCAGTATAGTCAGTATTCAAATGTTGTCAGTTGTAATGCACACCCACATGTGTGTAGCAAATTACTGAACTACCACCAGCTGTAGAACAGGGTTCCTTTTTTTCTCCCCATCCCAGATCTCTTGAGGTATAATTGGTGAATACAAATTGTATGTATTTGGGATACATAGCATGATGATTTTATATTCCTATACATTTTGTAAGGATTACCATGATTGAATTAATACTTCTGTCACCACACATAGTTACCATTTGAGTTTACGAGATGATAAGGGAAAAATTCAACTTTCCCACCACACAATGATGAACACTGCCATGCTAACTTGGAGTTCTCCACAAAACTGTTATGAAATAGATGAGGCAAATGCCAAAATATAATTAGGAGACACAAAAGATGCACCTCAGTGCTTTCTTGGGGTAGAATCAATCAGTATAAACTAGCCTTAGCAGACCTATAATACCATTCAACTAATAGTAATACCACAATCTCCACGTAGTGGAGAATTTGAATTTTATTAGCATAACATGGGTTTAGGAAGGCACATGATGATTGTACTGGCCATGTTTGGTTTGTTTCAATATGAACATGTGATGGTACAAGGTAAGAGCTCTGCCTCACTCCCCAGGAAGAGTCTTAAGGAGACACCGTGAGTAGGCAGCGTGGTTTTCCTCTCAGAACTTCTATGCCACCCAGGAGTGAGTGGCCAGGAATCTCCTGTGCTTGGAGTGAGCACCTGTGTAAGTAACCTCTGTGAAACTCACCTAACTCGCTACGCCGGACTCGCCTGAGTCCTTTGGTCTCTTGGCTCCATCTCAGTTGGGGGGCAGTTTTTCTCTACAGTCCCAGGATTTTCCTGAAACAGAAGAGGACACTTAACATATGTTTTTATCAAATTTCAAGCACACAAGGCACTATTATTAACTACAATCAGCTTGCTGAACTTAATTCTTATAAGTAAAAGTTTGTGTTCTTTGACTAACATCTCCTATTTACCCCTTCTCTCAGCCAGTGGGACCACCATTCTATCCTCTTCCTCTGTGAGTTTGACTGTTTTGATTCCATGTAGAAGTGAGGTCATATAGTATTTGCTATTCTGTCTCCAGCTTATTTCACTCAGCACAGCATCACCCTTCAGATACATCCAGGTTGTCTTACATGACGGTGCTTCCTTCCTTTTATGAAGAAAATAAGATTCTATTTTGTGGAATAATATACATATACCAGGGGTGCCAAAAATGTACATACATTTTACAAGATGTTATCTATGTATTGCTTACACACACGTACGTGTACATATCTCCTTATGCATTAATTTGTCAATACTTAACGTTGCTTCTACATCTTAAATACGGTGAATAATAAATGTGGAGGTGCAGATATCTCTTTGAGATACTGATTTATTTCTTTTGGCTAGATACCCAGAAGGGGGATTTCAGGACCATATGGTAGTTCTAGTCTTAATTTTTTGAGAAACATCCACACTGTTTTCCATAATAACTGTACGAGTTTATGACCTCATCAACAGTGTACAAGGATCTCTTACCTCCATGAACTTGCCAACACATATTATTGTTTGCCTTTTTCATAAGCACCCTTCTAACAAGTGAGATCTGTTACACATATTATAGTTTGGATATGTATTTTCTTGATTATTATTGATATTGAGCATTTTTCATATATCTGTTGGCCATCTAGGTATCTTCATTGGAAAAAATATATATTCAAGTCCTTTCCTTATTGTGAATTCAGACGTATATTTATTGTTTGCTTTTGCTGTTGAGTTGTGTCAGTTCCTTATGGATTTTGGATATTAACCCCTCCACGCATACGTGGTTTGCAAATATTTTCTCCCATTCCTTAGGTTGTCTTTTCACTTTTATTGATTATTTTCCTTTATGTGCAGAAACTTTTTAATTTGATGTAATTCTAATTGTCTGGTTTTTCTTTGTTTCCTGTGTTTCTGGTATTGTAGCAAAAAAGGTATTGCAATTTTTATTAAAGATATTTTCCTCTATGTATCTTCTAGAAGTTTTATGTTTAAAGGTCTAACATTCAAGCCTTAGTCCATTTAAAATTAATTTTTATATATGGGGTAAGGGTCCAATTTCATCCTTTGGCATGCGGGTATTCAATTTTCCCAACACATTTGTAGAAGAGTAGAAGAGACTATTATTATTATTATTATTATTATTATTATTATTATTATTATTATTTTAAGAGGCAAAGTCTCACTTTGTCGCCCTTGGTAGAGTACTGTGGCGTTACAGCGGAAGAGACCATTCTTCTCCCATTGTGTATTCTTGGTGCCCTTGTTAAATATTAGTTGACCATATATGTGTGGGGTTACATGTGGAATCTCTATTCTCTCCTGACACATATATTGGTCTGTGTGTGTATGTTTTTTTGCCAGAACCACATTGTTTTGATTACTATAGAACAATGTTTCTAAATTAATTTCTTCCAGGTTAAAGGAACAGTGACTTTCAATTGAGTCACACGTCATGTTGATGCATGCTGAGGGGGAAGGGAATTAGAGCCTCTCTGTCCAACCATACTCTCAGCTCCTGTTGGATTTCTTATTAGCTGAAGCCAATAGGAAGCCCCAGAGCATGGAAATCCTGTTGATATATTCAATATGGATCAATTACCCAGAGCACAAGATTAAAAAGGATAAAATATGGAGCTGTAGGAGCAAACACCAGCACGTTAGTGATCTATCAAACCCTTCCAGAATTTACCTGTTTGTTTACATATAAACGAATAGCTACCATACACATCTTATTCTCTTCACTAAACTATTATTCATGCATCACAAACACTATTTGGAACCTGTTCCCTAACACAATAAAGTACTCAGAGAATATAAATTAAAATGGGTCATAGGAATAGTTGAGAAGAGAGATTTAGAGTTTTTTAAAAAATCATAGAAAAGAAATCCTTTGCCATTTTAGCTCATGACCTCAACAAAACAGGACTCCTTGTTGCCAAAGACTGTGGGTTGGCTTTCTCCAAAACACCCATGGTTTCATTCTCTTTTTCCTTTTTCTGCTATAGAGTCTCACAAGCCCAAAACGCTCATCTAGATTCTTCTGCAGCTAGTCATGGTTACGTGACATGATATTAGTTTAGTGTGCTGAAAAGTAGCAGAGACTGAGTTGGAACTTTGAGAAAGTTTAACAACTCTAATGTAAGATTGACAGCTCTAACATAGTATCCTTTGACTTTTTTCTTTCTTTTGTTTTTTCTGCTGGACAGGCCAATTTAACAGCTAGAGAAACAGCAAACGTATTACAGGCATTAGGAAGAAAGCCATCTATTGAGGGTAGTAGAGCAAGAAGAATAGAGAAACTGTGTTCTGAATGACACCTTTGAGGAAAGTCATCACACCTAGGCTGCCACCTCTTATTTTGAGGGAATTAAAAGCTATTATTTTTTAAAATAGGTAGTAGATCTACATTCTGTCACTGGAAGTAAAAACCTAAAAAAATCATCCTTGCTTCCTTCCTTCCTTGGTTAATATGCTTGCTGGTTTTCTTTCAGCAAGAACTATCCATCAGAAGGTTAGGCTATTGAAAGGGAGCCAGGGGCCACTGAGATGCCTCCTAGACTTTTTATTCCTTTGAGAGTCTGTAGGTGTTCATTCTAGCCACCTGTGTTCTAATACTATAGGAATTGTTAGGGAATATAGTTTAAGTCCTTTGTACTCATTCCCTAAAATAAAGTTTGGGCTAGAAACCAAATGCTTCTCCTTCTTATAGGCACTTTAACCACAACTATGAAAATTAAAACAGATATATGGGCTATCTCCCAAAGGCTAGAGAACTTGTCCTTCAAGGGAAATGCATCAATATGATTCTATAGAATTTAGGAAAGTAGGGCTTTATATATGAAGGCAAAAAGAAAAAAATTATTTCTTTTAGGATGGGTTTTCAGATGTCTTTTTGCTATCTTTTTTATGTTCTCATGATTTCTTTCAGTACAATTAAAGGCATAGTTCAGTAATCTAAGACACTTCATGAACTCAAGGGATAGCAATTCTAGATCTTTGTAATTTAGTGCTTCTTCTTCTGAGTCACCTACCATTTGGTGACAGATTATTCCTGAAAAAGTGAAATGTGGTTTATACTTAATTTTAAAAATTTTTAAATTTTTAACTTTTTTAAATATGCATTTTAGAGTTGCTCAATTTTTGAAACAGGGATTTTTGTAACATTCTCTTACTTTGCTTACATTATTGTTTTTGTCAATTTTCATATCTATAATACTTTCATCTACTATTTTCCTTTAAATTAAAATGAAGAAAAATAGTACATGCAGAGACAAAACCCTTGATTTGTAGCCTCTGCTCTGCAATTATCACTTTGACCACAGTATGTCTGACCTTGACAAGGCATCTGCAGAAATCCTATCTAGCCGAGGCATAGCACTAGCTAGCTGTCTGGTTGGCAAGAGGAATAAAGATTTATTGGCACAATAACCTTATTTATATGTATTTATGATGAAGACCGAGGGGAGTGCTAAAGCCCTCTGCAGTCCCACTTAGCTACCACTCATCTCTGAGTCTTTATATTTCCTCATCCATAAAGTGGGCTGACAGAGTAAATGCCACAGTCCTTAACACTTCCTATTAAAATATAGGTGGCTAGAATGAACACTAGCAGACTCTCAAAGGAAAGAAAATCTAGGAGGCGTCTCAGTGTCCCCTAGCTACCTGCCAATAGCCTCTGAGCATTTTAAAATTCTAATCCTTGGCCATTTATTATTTATTTCCTAAATTCCATCATGTTTCCACAATTTATAAACTTCTGATTCCAGGATTTCTTTCTTTCTTGCTGAGCTACTACTAACTTCCTCATCCATAGAGTCACTACCTTATCATTGCTATGCTAATGCCGTATGTTCCTCAAAGGTCGTTTGATTTCATGTGATTATGCTAGGCCAACTATCCCCAACATTTTGGCACCAGAGACTGGTTTCACATAAGACAACTTTTCCACAGATGGGTGGAGGTGTGTGGGATGGGGCAGGAGGCAGAGCTCAGGTGGTGATGCTTTGTGCCTGGTTGTGGACCAGTAGTGGTCCACAGCCAGGGATAGGGGACCTCAGCCTAGGCCATTTATATATATACTTAATGTTTTACAAAGTTCGATAAGTTGCAGAGAAATTTGTAGTATCTATATATTTGTACAATGGTTCTAACAGATGGTTACCTGATTTTCAAAAATACAATGTAGTTTGAAACTTGTACCTAATCAATTAATAAAACAACCACTTCTTTAGTGTATGTATGTATGTATATATGTATGTATGTATTATTTTGAGAAAGAATCTCACTCTGTTGCCCCAGGGTAGAGTGCTATGACATCACTCTAGCTTACAGCAACCTTAAACTCCTGGGTTTAAGTGATCCTCCTGCCTCAGCCTCCTAGGTAGCTAGGACTATAGCTATCCACTACAACATCTGCTTAATTTTTCTTTTCTTTTTAGTGAAAACACTGTATTTTACTCAAGTACACATGTACAGTAGTTGTATTGTGTGTAAATAAATGAAACATCTTTTTTCTGCTAATTTTTCTATTATTAGCAGAGACAGGGTCATGCTCTTGCTCAGGATGGTTTCAAACTCCTGAACTCAAGTGATCCTCTCACCTTGGCCTCCTAAAGTGCTAGGAATACAGGCCTGAGACACTGTACCCAAGCGCTACCAGGACAGTTTCTAGATGGTTTTATACATATTATATTATTTAACATTTCCATTGCAAATTCCTAGTTGGTAAGTATTATTTTCTTTTTCACAGATGAAAATCTGAGGCTCAGGTGACTTGAATATCTCATACAAAGTCACATGGGTGGTAAATGGAATCATTCCTATTAATGCCTTGATCTCTCTGACTCCAAAATCTCATTTTAAACATAAGATTCTGCTTCTGACTAGACTATACCACTTTTTAATGTTTGCATCAGCTGGTGTCCTTGCAAAAATGGGAAAGTTGGACATCCAGAGACATGCACACAGGGAGAATAGCAGGTGAAGATAAAAGCAGTGATAAGGGGAATGTTTTTACAAGCGAAGGGACACCAAAGATTGCAGGTCAACCATGACAAGTTAGGGGAGAGTATGGAGAAGATACTCTCTCACATTCCTCAGAAAGACCCAACCCTTCCAGCACCTTGATATTCCTTGATCTTGGATTCTAGCCTCCTGAACTGTGAAACCATAAATTTCTGTTGTTTAAGCCACCAAGTTAGTGGCATTTTTTACAGCTGTCTTAACAAACCAATAAAAAAAAAAAAAGAAAGAAAGAAAGAAAAAGTGGGCTTCCGCAGGTGAAATATGGTGCCACATGTTTTTGACTGTGGTTTAATAAAAAATTTTTAAGTATCCCTTAACTCTGAATTCTTGTCCCCTCCTCCCCACACATAGCTTTCCTTGTCTATCATGCTTTTGCATTTTTAAGCTAGTGTTTGGGTTATACAGTCATATGGTCACCAAGAAAGATCAGTGAATGCTATTCTTTTCTTTCAAACGTGAATAGATGTACTCTTGTGACTTCCTGTGCCTCAAGAGGAAAAAGACTAACCTAATTAATAAATAAATGAACAAATAACTTGTCTCCCTACAGTAGTTAATTCCCCCCTCCAAAATTTCAAAGTGATAAGGATCCCATACACACAAATCTATTTAATAAAACCTAAGAATAACTTTTTCTGACCTGACTGGAGAACTCACACTTCTGTTGGTGTCACTGGCATCTTAATATTCCATTATTTGTTTTTTGCTATACTGACTTACCTCCTTGGTATAATATCTGGCTATGACCAGTGGAAAAACAGCCCTGACTATCAGCATGAATCCTGCAGTGAGGACACCTGTTTTCCTTTAAGGTAGATGGCACTTGTATCAAAGCAAAAACTGAACTGGACAAATTTAAATAGTTAAGGAAAATTATATTTGAGGCTTTTGCAAATTAGATTGAGCTCAGCTCTGCTAACAAGAAGGAACGGAAAGATGTGAATAGCTGGGAGACTGGGCATGACAAGCCACCTGTGTCTGGGAATTGGCCTTACCCAAAGGAAAATACACTTTCTCATACCCTATCATATCCTCATGACAAGAGGTGGTTTTACAGCTTGGAGTAACGTTCCCTCCGATCCTCCCATAGAAACTGAAAGATAGGGGAGCTATCTTTCCTGATGATTGTATTTCAAAAGGAGGGCTCCCAATTCCACAAGTAAGATAGTTCAGGAATAGCTCAGGGTTGTAATACTAGCCAGAAGCTTATAAAAAAATTTACATCTCAAAGGAGTAGAGAAATAATTTACAATTATAAGTTTTCTATTATAAATCCTCTAAGGAAAGGGAGGTCAGGGGCTTGGAGACAGGAAGAAATATATTCAAACTTTAGTCAAGCTGATGGAAATATTAAGAGCATCTTGATCACTTGATATGCATGTGGGTAGATGGTTCACCACACAGCTTTATAATTATAATGTTGGCAATGCGAGGAGGCATTGGAGACCACAAACACAGTTCATACTGTGTTCTTGAAGTCAAGTCCAGATGTGCTTATTTCAAATATTTCATCATGCCTCTGAACTTTAGAATTCTAATGCAGAAAATAAATTCTTGAACAAAATTTTTTAGACATTGTAGAGTTGTAATTTTGCCTTACTTGAGTGTAGTCAACTCTTTAGACCTAAACCAAATGTGTGTTCATAGGACAAAATTCTAGGATCCCTAGAATCAATTGTTGGTTTTTTGCTATGAAGCATCCAGTAACAATTTGCCTCAGTGCAATTAACCAGGTAATTGCAAAATATCTCATATGAATTTATGATTCCCATATAGAGATGATCACCAAAAACATCTGAGAATTTAAAAAAACACAAATTCTCAGAACTTGCCCAAGATATTTTAGATATTCTGATTTTATAAATTTGAGATAGCTTCAGAGAATTGAAATTTTTATACAATGTCCCAAGTTTCAAATCATCAAGTTTGAGAACTAGTGGATGAAGTTAATGTTGTGGTGACAACATGTCACTGGAGATAATAGTGTGATGTGATATAGAGTTTGTTCCCATCGTTTTGAGTGTCTATACTAATTTTTTTAACCCTTAGTGTTTATTTAATAAATAAATTGATTCAGTTAGTACACTGGAGAAAAGCAGAGACACTTTATTAAAAATTCACTATTCAGGGTGGTGCCTGTGGCTCGGTGAGTAGGGTGCTGGCCCCATATGCCAAGGGTGGCGAGTTCAAATCCAACCCTGGCCAAACTGCAACAACTAAAAAATCAATCAATCAATCAATCATTGAATGAAAAATTCACTATTCATAATTACTCTTATAAGCTTTCAGTTTCACAACCTAATATTCCAAAATAGAATTTACCAAATAAACAATAACAACAACAAACTCTGACGTACTGAATTTGTCTAAAATTCACTAACAACGGCTCAGTGCCTGTAGCTCAGCAGCCAGGGCACCAGCCACATACACCAGAGCTGGCGGGTTTGAACCTAGCCCAGGCCTGCCAAACAGCAATGACAACTTCAACAAAAAAATAGCCGAGCATTGTGGCGGGTGCCTATAGTTCCAGTGGCTTGGGAGGCTGAGGCAAGAGAATCACTTAAGCCCAAGAGTTAGAGGTTGTTGTGAGCTCAGACGCCAGAGCACTGTACCAAGGGGAACATAGTAAGACTCTGTCTCAAAAAAAAAAAAAACAAACCACTAACATCTTTTTATGCAGAAGGAAGAGTGAATGGCTTTGAATCACCTCCACAATCCACCCAGACTGGGTCTTTGGTTTGGTGAACAAACCAGAAAATAGCAGCTTCAGCCTTCCAGCTCCTTCCTTTAGACTGAATTCCATTAGTGTGAGTCTTTGAAATCACATCTGTTTTTCCTTATGAAATTCAAACAACTGCCTAACCTCTTGGCTGTTAAGTAAAATGTGCAAGGGCTCACGTGACAACACTTTGTTGTATATAACAAATTTGTAACCTTTAAACAGTTTTGAAAAAAGGGGGGAAGGGCAGAATAAATAAATAGCTGTGAGACATCTGGTTAAGATCTGAAAAAGGTCGCATTTTTTCCATTTTTCCAAAAAGTTTGTTCCGTCTGTCTCCCACTGCTTCATTTGAGTTCCTGCAGGCAGCAAAATCACGAGACGGTCTGTGTACAGAAATACAGTGTCTGGAGCCTAGTGTGACTTCCCGTTTGGCTGTAGGGGGGCTGGTCCATGAATAAGCAGAAAGCAGAGGTAAGAAATCTGTTTGGAGCAAGAGCTGCTTGGTAGACACACAGGCGACACCCTGGGACCTGCACTATATCTCTACTGAAATACTGCATGATGTGGGAATATGTTTGTTCAAGATTTAATTCTAGACGTTTAGGAGGGCTGCATAAACAACAGAGAGGGAAATAGGGTGGGAAGACCAGGGGGAAATAATCAATACTTTATAGTTTTAATCAGATATATCAAATGGGTGCCAGAACAGTTGAATCTCTCTTGTTTTAGTGAGTGAGGGTGAGGTGCGTTTAGACACAGCAAAGGTTCAGAAAGCTAAGGTGAAGCGGAGGATTTAAGGGTGTAAAGAATAGAAAATCCAGATATTTGAGGCATTACATAGCATACTGTGTGATTTAATTACATAAAAATAAATACTGATTAGTTTTATCTTATAGCTGCTTCCTTTACATCTATCAGCATAGAAAATTGATGGACAAGGGAAAATGTGCAGTTAAGATAGTTTAAAATAATAAGTATTGTGCAAAACCCCAGATGGCTCATGTGAGAAACAGTAATGACTTCATTTCAAAGGTCATAAAACTTTAGAAATTTAAGTTTTATAAGCCTCTCTAGTCTTAGCTAATATTGATTGAACATTTGATATATGTTAGGCAGTATTCTAAATGCTTATGTGAATTAATTTAACTCCCATTTCACTGCATTATAATAGGATTATAAACCCATTTTACAAGGGAGGAACCCAAGGTTCCAGGTCATCAACATCTTGAACAAAGTCAAAAACTTGTAAGGGACAGAGCTGGGGTTCACTCTCCAAGCCGAAACTCTCTCTGTTCTTAACTTGATTCTAGGATCTGAATTACGTGTATGTGAATTATGTAAATCCAAACTTTCTGGTAATTTTTTAACTCAGTCATGTCACCCAAAAGGCAAACAATGTACATGTTTTTATTTCATCCTCATAGCAAACCAACACTCCTGTGACCTATATTCTGTCTACCCTGTGTGTGTTAATAATTGTGGGAAGTGGTGATGTTTAGAAACCTGATGTTTCTGTGACAAATGGTTTCTATGAAAAATTGTCAGGGGAGGAATTTAATTATTTAGCAAGTGAATGATTTGGATGGGGGGCTATCTAAATCATTGCATCCTAGATTAAAATGCAAACTGACAGTAATGGCTAGCACGCCCATAGGACAAAAAAGGAAGAGAAAAATTTTTGATAGACATTTTAGTCAGTTAATTGAGTTGGCTTGCTTTTTTTTTTTTCATGGAGTTACCTTGTTGGTTTACTATTTGTGTTGGTGTGATATAAACACAGACTGAGTGCTAGAATATGTAATAGGTAAGATTTTATGTAGCTCTAAGCATGTTGAATCACAGCAATATAAAAGATAGAAAGGTTTTTGTCAGTCTTTGAACTCTGCTCAATACAGAACCCACCAACCCCCAATCATGATGTATAGTCTAACTTTTCCCCTAAACATGCAAGGAAACTGAGGCTGAGCTCATTTAAGTGATTTATGGTTAGGAAGGTGTTTTAGAGGTTCAGATCTTGTGACGTTAAGGAAACATGTAGTCTTTTCTCCGAACCCAAATTTTGCATAACAAATCTTGTCATTAGAAGAGTGCTATAGAGAATGATGAGGCCCTTCTTGCCTCACTTGGTGATTAAAAAAGGACAATCTTGAAATCAGAATGCCACAGGTTCCCCAAGCCTATTAGGCCTCAGACCTCCCAATTTTCAGTCTTTTTATTTTAACCATGTTCTCTCATAGTGACCTCTGCTTTACTATACTAGTGGCTTATGCTATCAACTACCAAATAACAACAAAATAGGAAAGGTAAAGTTATCTGTGCATCCAGAGAGACAGCAAGGTGCAATCAAGAGGACAATATAAATGGTGTTAAAGTGTGTTTAGTTTAAATCCTGGATTTTCTTTGATTTTACAACAATCCCATCCTCCTTTCAAATGGTGTGCACACCTCTGCATTCTGTCAAACACACAACTTACACACAACCACACTCCCTCTCTGTATTCAACCTGCTTCTGGGGTCCAACCCCCCTAAATCACACTCCCCTGCTTCTTGCTGTGGTAACTTTTTCAGGATATTTCTATATTTTCTTTCCAGGGGAAGAAAGAAACTCTGGTCATACCAAATAGATGCTGGCAAGGTAAGGACAGCAAATAGATCACTCCATTAAACCCATGCTAGGAAATATTAATACTAGGGTTGACCAGGTGGACATTGTGCATGGGACATGTCCCTAAAATTGTACAAGTAGTAAGAACAGGCTCCAGTACCTAATGGCTCAGAATCTCTCAGAAATTCTGAATCTATAATTCCTGTCCTCCAAACTCTACTTACTAAAGCTATTAACAATTGCTAAACATTTCTTTTATTTAAAATTCAAGTAATAAAAGTGATTTAGTAAGGAAATATAAGCCCTCATCTGGATGTCCCTATCATTATTAGATTTTCCTTCAATATGATGGCTTTGGTCATTGGTGATGCAGAACTGCCAATGTGGGAGTGAAGACTTACACTGAGCTTGTTGTTTATTTATTCATTATCGTCAAAAATGCTGCTGATGCAGGCACTATTTCCTGCACTTTGCTTCTCATCATTACCTATATTTACAAATCGCCTTATTTTTTAGCAGAACTTAGATGCAATTTCCAGCATTGTTTGCATTAGTTTGTTATATTAGGAATTAAGGATGACTTGAGTAATTGTTAGTCCCTATTACTTGAGTAATAGTCAATCATAGTTTCTAGTCTATAGTATTTCATACTATTTTGCAGTGTGGGTGTTATTAAGGCTGTCATTAATCTGCACAGGGAAGTTCATTAACAATATTAGGGCTTTAAGAGACCATTGGATGTCTTCCTGTTTCCCAAGCACTCAGACTCTGGAAAATAAGTCTACCTATCACAAAACCTGTGAGTCTGTTAATTTCACTCTGTCCTCAGCTACTCTGGAGGCAAAGTATGGTCTGTTTCAAAGTATAATTTCTATATGGTTAATATTCACTATCTCTCCAGTTGTCCTTAAGATGTATTTTAGCAAGATTGTTTTTTTTTTTTTCCACAGACTACTATGGACAATTTAGTGCCTTCCCTATTTCTGACAATTTCTGAAAGTTTGTGGTTGTATTCTTCACCAAGGAGCTGATTTAGAATGCCTGAAATGAATTTCCCACATGGCCTCACTCATCCTAACACTGACATAACTGGGGACATACAAGAGTGGGTGTGGAAGCCTGGGTTGTCTGATCTCTGCTCTGCTGCTCCTTGGATTTGAGGCCCTGAGAACCCTCTTTTACCTACCTGAGCTTTAGTTTCTTCACCTGTTAAAGCTATGTATAAAACACCAGCTTCAAAGAAGAGCTGTAAGGATAAAACTGAAATACACATAGGAACAGGCCTAGCACAAAGAAAGCATTTAATAATTATTGCTAAATGATAGATAATATTTACTAAATGCTTTTACAGGTTACAGTCTACATTTGGATATGTTGTGCTGATCCTCTAGCACAGGGATCCAACCTATTGAATGGTGATTTTGTAAGGACTTTCTTGCTTATCTGTGGTGTTGAATATTAAGAAAAGTATACGTGGACTTTTTTTTTGGCTAATCAGCTTTCAAAAGTGTTTATATTTACTATGTGGTCCAAGACAACCAAGACAACTCTTATTCTTTGCATGTGGGCAGAAAATAAAAAAGATTAGACAACCCTATACATACTCTTTGAAGTAGTAAGTATCATTATGGTTTTAGCATAGCTGTGAGAAAATAAAGTTTAAAAGTCATTAATGGATTTTGCATAAAATCATAAGCACTCAAAATAAAGTCATCTGACTTCTAATTCCAAAAATTTCGAGGTGAGTCTAGTAATTAACAACTTACCATTGATTAAATAGGCACATCATTTACAAAAAAACAAAACAAACTTCCTTATGGAAAATTTTAAATTAACTCTAAAGAAGACAGAATAATATAATGAATCCCCTCATAACTATTGCCCAGCGACAACCATTTTTGACTCTTTTACAATTATTTTTAGGGATTGTCCATCTCTTTTATATTGGCTGTTTTAAAGATCTTTGCAGATATAGCATCATTTCACTTATAAACATTTTAGCATGCATCATAACTTACAAGGAATTTTCTACTGTAACTACCATTTCTTGATCACTGCTAACAATAGTAAAAAAAAAAAAAATAACAAGAGTGGGGAGGATGGATAGACAGAGGTTAAACCGTGGGACCACACCTATAGTGCATCTTATAAGGGTACATATAAAATATACTAAATGTAGAATATAAATTTCTTAACATAATAACTAAGAAAATGCTGTGAAGGCTATGTTAACCAGTTTGATGAAAATATTTCAAATTGTATATAAAACCAACACATTGTACCCCATGATTGCATTGATGTACACAGCTATGATTTAATTAAAAAATACCTTACTGGGAGCAGGCAGAGCAAGATGGCAGATTAGAAACATTTCTATACTAACCACTCACCAGGGCAAAGAAAATTCCAGCCATCTTTGGCTGGGGGAACCTACTCAAGGATGTCACTCTGGGGGTACAGTGAACCAGTGGTACACTGAAGGAGCCAGCAATGTGGTCTGGAGCTGAGGAAAATCAGAATAGAGGGCAAGTGCTTGGGAATGGGCAGTGGCAAGCCAGCCAGCCTGCCCATGGAGGAATGGGAACGGGAAAGGGTTGTCCTGCATTTTTTTAATTTGGGTCTAAACTGTTCACTGGAGATACCTTGGAAGGCTTAAATGAGTGAGTGGACTTGAACAATATCCAATGACCAAGACTGAATACAGAGTAGGATAGATCTCCCATTGGCTTAGCTACAAACTGGGTGCCACCATTGTGGTAAGGCTATATAAGAAAAATGGTTTGCAGAGTCCTCGTTCATGGCCAGCTCTAGCATGCCTACTGAGCCCGGGCATCCATCCTTAGGGTGAGCTGAGTGGCCCCTGCACCCACAGGAAAGTCACTTTGTTTTCAGAGGGCACTGTTTGATATTCCTCCTAAGGAATCAGATGAGAGCTTTTAGGACCCTAAATCTCCTGTGGAGATTGAATGCTGATGAAGTGGCCAGACCCTGATTGAGAGCAAATAAATCAGGAAGACAGGACCCCAGTCTCCTCTGCAACTAGAGAATGGCTTCCAATCCCCATCATGCACAATAAAGCCAATGTGTGTCCTCTGTCTTCTAACACCACAAGGCACAAGGCTACCTGGTGTCCAAATAATATATTGCTATATATACATATATATGTATATATATTACATAGATATACACACACATATTTTTGTTTTTACACTTTTTGCTTCTTTTTTCTATCTTTTTTCCCTGAGGTTTTTTCCTTTACTTTTTTTTCTCTGTTATTATTGTCATTTGTTTTGGGTTTTTTGTTTCACTGTATTTTTATTTTTTTATTTTTACTTTCTTTAATAGCAAGTAAGTACTCCACTTTTGTAATGGTTTTTCACCCATATTATTGTCCCTTTCTTTTTTATTTCTGCTGGGTTCCCACCCCCGGGGGCAGGATCCATTAAGACCTGTGGAGCCAGTAGTAACTGACCAAAGAAATGTAAAGTTAGAAAAAAGAGAGAAAAAAATACAACACACACAATAGAATTTTTTCAAAGGTGGGAGCACAGGGAATGGGAACAACTGACCACCCATTTGTGGGGTTCTGGCAAGTGGCCGCAGTTGCCAGTTCCACTCCACTTTTATTGAAGGCTATTTGCTCATTAGTCCAGAGGGTAAGCTGAGGAAGGGAACAAAGATATTAGCAGTTTCTCTGAGCAAGCATATAAGCTCCTATTGTTTCTATAATCATTAACTTTAAGGATCTGAGCAGTTTTGAGAAATCTGGAATCTGAGCCTTGTGTAGTGGCAGCCTCTGATCCATGGTCACACACCACAGATTCCTAGGGTGGGTGTTAATACTCACTAGTTCACTGTGAAGTAAAGTGCCCCTGGCATCAATCTCCTCTGAAGGATCAGTGGGAAAGAGGAATTTTCCTCTCATCACCACCACAAAGGGCTTTCCTCTATGATAAGGGATATAAGCCCTCCTGCCCATATTTCAGGGCTCCAGGTGTTCCCTTGATCTCTGCCCCATCCATTTTACAAATCTCCGCAATGGGTATTTTCTTTGGCTGTTGAGCAGGCAGAATGCAGCCTAGTTAATGTTTCTTGCTAGTTCTTGCTCACAGCATCCTCTATGGCAGTTATTGCTTCAGAGTGTTTACAAACCCAGCAGGGATGATGCAAGCTGTATCCCCAACATACCAGGCTTCTAAGAAAAGCAGGAAACTTGCTCAGATTAGATATATAGCAGCAGCTGATTTAAAGGTAAACTAGCTGACTTTCCTGTGTTTCACCTCACTTAGCTTACTTTTTATTTTCCCTTTTTTCCGTGGGTGTTTTACCTTGCCAAGAATGGGGTTATCAGTTCCCATCCTGCCTGCATTCTCTCCTTCTTTCCCTCTTTTGGTAGAGATTTTTCTACTTTTCTCATCTTTCCCACATAAATTTCTCATACAGCAGCTAGGATATCCCTTTTTTTCTTTTATCTTATATTTTAATTTTTAATTTTCTTTATTTTTTTTTCTTTTCTGAGAGTGCTATGGAGTTACAGTATTGGTCTGGGTGGTGGGTCATGGCATTGATCTGGCTCAAGAAGGTGACGACCTCACAGTCTAGTGTGTCCTTCTAGCCTTGACATTTGGAAAGACAGTACTGGTAGGTCCCCACTGTGACATATTGCTGATTTTTTTTCTCTAACTATGTTTGTTGGAGGTGGGTTCTTGCTTTTGCCCAGGCAGTGAAGGAGTGCCTGAATTTGAAGGACACACCCAGACCAGACTCCCAAAGCCCTAGAGTTACAGATGTGGCCATAACACCATGTCAAAAGCCACCATTTCTCCTGTCATTCTCTTTCTCTCTTTCTATCTTCTCACCTTTTTCTAATTCTTTTCTTTCACACTCTTATTTCTTCTTCTTCTTTTTCTATTTCTTCCTCCTCCTCCTCCTCCTCTTCTCCTCCTCCTCCTCCTCCTTCTTCTTTTTCTCTTCTTTATCCCTTCTCAATCTTTACTCTTCCTTTTGGACTTATACCAAAAGGCCACTTCAACATCTAAGCTCTGAGACAAAGTAATTTAAAGCAAAGAAGGTACAGAGAAGGAAAAAATATGGTAAAGGAGTGGAAAAGAAGAAAACACACATGAGGAAGAACCAACAGAAAATTGTGGTAATATGACAAACCAAAACAGTGCAACCTACCCAAGGGTTCATGGGGCATCTACTACAGAGGATAATCTATGGACTTTCACTAAATAAGATGAATAAAACTACATCACACTTACCAATTTTCTCAGTAAGTGTTAAGACTTCCACTTATAAAGAATGAAGGGAAATGACAGCAAGGGAATTTATAATATAGCTTACAAAGGCAATAAAGCAAATTGAAGAGAATGTGGAAAAATGGAACCAAAATATACATGAAATATATGAAGAATATAGAAAGGATATAGCATAGCTACACAATTGAAGAAGTCCATCAGGGAACCCAAAGATGTAGTAGAGAGTACAAATAACAGACTAGAAAAATGCAGAAGAAATAATCTCAGAGCTGCAAGATAGCTCTTGAACTAACCCAGGCAGTTAAAGAGGCAGAAAAGAAGAGAGAGAAAACAAAACATTCAGTTAGAGAATTATGTGACTTCATGAAGCATTCAAACATAGGAATTATAGAAATCCCTGAAGGGGAAGAAGAGTGGCATAAAAGAATAGAAGCCCTACTGGAGGATATGATAAATGAAAACTTCCCAAGTTTCACTAAAGATTCTAAAATCCTCATTTTAGAGGAATATCAAACCGTGGGTGATCTCAACACAAATACAGCATCTCCAAGATACATTGTTATGAACCTGCTGAAAATCTAGAAGAAAAAGAAAATTACACAAACAGTCGGGAGTAAGCATCAGTTGACATACAGGGTCATATCCATCAGGGTGACAGCAGATACTTCAGCTGAAATTTGCCAAGCTACAAGAGAATGGTCATCTACCTTTAACCTTCTTAAATGAAACAATTTTCAGCACACAATTCTGTATTCTGATAAAATAAGCTTCAAAATGGATGGAGAAAACAAATCTCTGACTACTATGCAAACACTGAGGAAATTTCCCCCAAGGCTAGCTCTCTAGGAAATACTTAGACCTCTTCTCCACAATGAACATCCATCACTTTGGACCACCAGCAAAGGAAACATCCAGAAACTAAAGGACAAAATTTAGCTTCCACATGTTGCAAAGAACAAGACTAAGAATGGACTTTCACTAAATAAGATGAATAGAAACCCATCACACTTACCTATTTTCTCAATAAGTGTTAATGGCTTGAATTCTCCACTAAAGAGGCACAAGTTGGCTGATTAGATAAACAAAAACACAAGACATCCATATACTTTCTCCAGGAAACTCACTTAACTGTGAAGGACAAAATAAGGATGAAAAACATAAGGATGAAAAACAATATTTCAAGTAAATGGAAATCAGAAGAAAAGAGGGATCACAAACTCCTTCTCAGATACAAGTGAATTTAAAGCAACTAAAGTTAAGAAAGACAAAGATGGTCACTTCATTCAGGTCAAGGGAACATTACAATAAGAGGAAATTCCAATTCTAAATATTTATGCACCCAAAATAAATGCTCCCAGATTTATGAAAAAGACTTTGATTCGTCTGAGCAATATGATATCCTATAACAACATAATAGCTAGAGACATTAACATCCCTCTGCCAGAAATGAACAAGTCCTCTAAACAGAAATTTTAAAAAAGATACAAGAGACTTAAATTGGCTTGATATCCACAAAGGCCAAATAGGCTTAATAGACATACAGAACACAATATCCCAATGCTAAAGAATATATATTCATCTCATAAGTCCATGTGATACTTTCCAAAATAGAACATATCCTAGTACACAAATCAAATCTCAACAAAATTAAAAGATTTGGAATTATACTTGTATCTTCTCAGACCATGAGGCAAAAAAGGTGAAACTCAAGTCCAACAAAAATTTTCATCCCCACACACAGTCATGAAATGGAAATTAATCAACCTTATGCAGAATGACAGTTGGGTCAAGGAATAGATAAAGGAGAAAACTGTTTAATTCCTCAAACATAACAGCAGTGAAGCAACAAGTTGCCAAAATCTTGGGATAGTAAATCAAAAATAAATAAAATTGAAAACAAAAGGACCATTTAGCAAATTAATGAAACAAGAAGTTGGTTCTTAACATTGATAAATCCTTGGTCAGATTAACTAGAAATGGAGAAGTAAAATCTCTAACAACCTCAATCAGAAATGAAAAAGGAGGTAAATAACAATAGATATCACAGAGATACAAGAGATTATCTCTGACAACTATAAGAAACTCTATGTCCAGAAATTTGACAATGTGGAGGAAATGGACCATTACCTGGAATCACATAATCTCTTTAGGCTTAACCAAGAAGAAATAGATCTTTTGAACAGACCAATATCAAGCAATGAGATCAAATAAACAATAAAATGTCTTCTAAAACAAACAAACAAACAAAAAAGCCCTGAACGAGATGGGTTTACACCAGAATTCTATGAAACTTTCAAAGAAGAACTTGTACCTATACTACAAAAACTATTCCAAAATATTGAGAAGTAAAGAATCTTCCCCAACATGTTCTGTGAAGCAAACATTACTCTGATACCAAAACTAGGAAAAGCCCCAGCTATAAAGGAGAACTACAGACCAATTCCACTGATGAATATAGATACAAAAATACTCAATAAAATCTTAGCCAATAGATTACAAATACACATTAAAAAATTATACATCACAATCAAGTAGGCTGGTTTAAAATATGCAAATCCATAAATGTAATTCACCATATCAATAAAAGCAAAAACAAAGACCATACATCCTCTCAATAGATGCAGAAAAAAGCATTTGTTAAAATTCAGCATCCTTTCTAACAATAACACTTAAGAATATAGGCGGGCAGTGCCTGTGGCTCAAAGGAGTTTGGTCCCATATACCAAAGGTGGTGGGTTCAAACCCTACCCCAGCCAAAAACTACAAAAAAAAAAAAAAAAAAAGAAGAAGAAGAAGAAGAAGAAGAAGAATATAGGTATAGGTGGCATGTTTCTTAAGCTGATTGAAGCCATCTACAACAAACCCACAGCTAATATCATACTGAATGTAGTAAAATTGAAAGATTTTCAACTTAAAACTGAAACCAGATAAGGATGTCCTCCTTCTCCATTACTAATCTGCATAGGACTAGAAGTTCTAGCCAATGCAATCATGCAAGAGAAGAAGATAAAGGACATGCAAATGGGGGCAGAGGAGATCAAACTCTCTGCTGATGATATGATCTTATACTTAGAGAATCCCAGAGATTCAACCACAAGATTCCTGGACACGAACAAGAAATACAGTAATGGCTGAGGGTATAGATTCAACGGCCAAAAATCAATAGCCTTTGTATATACCAATAACTGCCAAGTTGAAAATCTAATCAAAGACACATTTCCCTTCACAACAGCTTTAAAGGAAAGGTGAAGGACCTCTAAAAAGAGAATTATGAAACCAAGAAGTAGCAGAAAACATTAATAAATGGAAGAACATAATATTCTCTTGGCTGGGAAGAATCAACATTGTTAAAGTGTCCATATTTTCCAAAGCAATCTACAGATTCAGTGCAATCTCAATTAAAATACCAACATCATATTTTGAAGAACTAGAAAAAAAATTCTTCATTTTGTATGGAACTAGAAAAAAAACTCCATATAGTCAAGGAAATTCTTAGTAATAAAAACAAAGCCAGAGGCATGACTCTATCAGATTTTAGGCTATATTACAAGTCCACATTGATCAAAACAACGTGGTATTGGCACAAAAATAGAAAAATGGGTATTTGGAAATGAACAGAAAGCCATGAGATGAAGCCAGTCTTTACTTTCCATTTTATCTTTGATAAACCAAACATATGCATACACTGGGGGGAAAAATCTCTGATCAGTAAATGGTACTGGAAATACTGTTTAACTACATGCGAAAGACTGAGACTGGTCTCACGACTTTCACCACTTGCAAGAATTGATTCAAGATGGATAAAGGATTTTAATCTAAAGCAGGAAACTATCAAAACCCTAGAAGAAAGTATGGGAATAACTCCTGAGGATATTGTCATGGGGAAAGATATTATGATCAAGACTTCAGTGGCACTTGCAGCAGCAATGCCAATAAAGAAATAGGACTTGATTAAACTGAAAAGCTTCTACACAGCTAAGGACACATCAAAGCTAATAGACAACCTTCAGAATGGGAAAAGATACTTGCACGTTACGAATCTGACAAAGGCTTGATAATTAGGATCAATAGAGAACTCAAATTAATCCACAAAAAAGAGCTAAGAATCCCATCTATCACTAGGTAAGAGACATGAACACAAATTTCTCAAAGGAAGACAAATGAATGGCTAACATGAAAAAATGCTCATTGTCCCTAATCATCAGAGAAATGCATATCAAAACCATCCCAAATCACCTAACCTCAGTGAGAATGACCCATATCACCAAGTACCAAATTTTCATATGCTGGTGTGGATGTAGAGAAAGTGGAACACTTTTACACTGTTGGTAGAACTGCAAACTAATACACTGTCTTTGGAAAGAAGTAGAGAATCCTTCAAGAACTCAAATTATATCTGTCATTTGACTCCACAATCTTCCTACTAGGTATCTATCCAGAAGAAAAAAAAGATAATTTTATCATAAAGACTTTTGCACTATATTGTTTATCGCAGCCCAATTGACAAGATGTGGAAACAATCAAAATGCCTATCAACTCAGGAATGGAAACTGTGATATATGTATATTAGGGAATATTATTCATCCATAAAAGAGATGGAGACTTTACATCTTTTGTATTAACCTGGATGGAGTTGAAACACATTCTTCTTAGTACAGTATAATAGGAATGAAAAAGTAAATATCCAATGTACTCAATACCAATATTAAGTCAATGTACAATCTAATTCATGCCTACATAAGAGATAAATTAATTTCAATTCAAGTTGGGGGGAGGGAGTATGGAAAAGGGGAGAGAAGGGAAGGGGGCTTAGGGTGTTCCCACTTAGTAGTAACAATGTTGGGGTATATAGCACACCTTTGGAGTATGGAATACAACTATAAGAGGGATTCTTCCTAAAAAATTCAAACTAAAAATCCATTCAGTCTTTGGAAAAAATACCTTACTGTTACTCAAGTTTTCCTGACTTTTCTCACCACTCTGTTTATTCAGTTGATCTGTTTGCACTGAGATTCAAACAAGTTTCACAGGTTACATTTAGTTCCTGTATCTCTTAAGTCTCTTTTGTTCTGTAACAGTCCCCCTTCCTTTTGATTTCATGTCACTAATTTTTAGAGACATTTGTGTCTCCTTTTTAAGACATTAAAGAATGTCCATATTTGAAATTCAGCTGATTTCATTCTCATGGTACCATTTAACCTGCTCTTATCTCAACCTATAACTTTCATTAACCAGTGTTTAAGATGTAGATTTTTTAATTAGATTCTGATTCAATGTATCATAGGTGATTTTTAGAATTGGAACATAATGTTAATCGTCAGTGATTAACATTCTGTTATTTTTCAACTTGGAGCCTGCATACTCCTCCTGCATATACTATTCTTGTCATCTTACTTTTTTTTAATTCCTTATTTTATCCTGAATTCATCTGGTGGGTTTATTCCTTGTCAGTATATGATAACTCTTCCTTACGTCTCTAGTGCTGACCCATATATCACCAGTCTCCACTGTAGTTTTAGATTTTCCTGGCTTTTCTCCATAAAGCTGATTATTGGGCCTGCCTGAGATCTTTACCTATGACCTTAGTTATATTGGAACACCCATGGCTGCCTGAATCATTAGGCTATATTTTAGAATCTTTTCTTAGGGAAATGTATGGATTTCACTAAAAGTCACCTTTTACCTCAGTTCCAGAAGAGTCACAAATATGGAAAAATTCCAGAATGACCCAGAAAAGCAAATACAGATCTAATAAATCACAATTTCCAGAGGTGGGATAGGCATCTCAACTCCAAAAAATATTCTTTGGTAGGCTCTGAGGTGGTGAAAAACCATAAGTCACCAAAATAAACTGTTTACTATGAATGGCGTGTTTCAGAATATTTTATTTCTTGCTAGTTTCTCATATTAAGAAAGAGTGATGGACATAACCAGAGTGAAAATGCAATAATTTATCCCAGATTTTCTTCCACTTCTGGCACAGTTTATAGAATTATGGGCTTTTATGCATTGAAAAGGCTCAGATTAAAACCTTCTACTTATTATTTTATTTTTGAAAGTAGAGAAATATAATAACATGCCCTAGTAAAAGACCAAGCGATATTTAGATTTGCATGACCAAATCATTTAAAGCTGGATTCACTGGATCTGTTTTAAAATTTTTTTAGTTCCTTAAACAGATTTATTGAGATATAACTGACTTCAAATAAACTGCACATGTGTAAAGTTCACAGATTGACATGTTTTGATATACATACACCTATGAAACTTTAACCATGATGAAAATAATAAGCATACACATTATTCCAAGAAAAGATAAGAAACATATACATAATTGCTCCAATTTCCATTGTGAACTTTTGTATTCCTTTTACCCAGGGATTCTCCTGTTGCCTAGCCTCTCCCCCCCACTACATCCATTTTACCCAAGCAACTACTGATTTGCTTTCTACACCTATAGATGAGTTTTGCTATTTAGAAATTTCATATAAATAGAAACAGACAATATGCACTCACTTTTTTTCTAACTTCATTTTCATAGTGTAATTTTGCTATAATATGTATCAACAGTTCATTTATTGCTGAGCAATGTTCCAATAATGTTGTACAACAATTTGATCATCCATTTACCCTCTGATGTAATGTTTAGGTTGTTTTTAGGTTATAACTATTATAAAGAAAGTTGTTGTGAATGCTTATATATAAGTCCTTGAATGGACTTACGCTTTTGTTACTCTGGGTAAACACTAATGCAAGCCCTCCAATGTACTGTACCCAAAGTCCTGCGTAATCATGCAGTTTTCCAGCCTGCATTGAGAGAATAATCATTATCCTTGTTGGTTATAGGTACAGTTATCTCTGACACGTCGAAGTAGTTCTTTTTCTAAGTCATTTTTCTTACATACACACAACAGTCAGTACTGTGCTGAAGTTGTGGGGATTCTCTGAAGACTTTCAGAAATTTCTCTGTGTAGCTCTCTTCTTGCTGTACTCTACTCCACAAACTCTATCCATTTTGATCTCCTTGGAATCCTAGCTCTAGCTCTTCAATTCAGGGTGTCCACTAGACTCTTCTTAGACTGCCCCTCTCTACAGCAAGTAAGTGCAATTGTGGGGTCACTTAGCTTATTTCTCATCTCTAAGGATCTCTTATCCTTCCTGGCCAGTGATTTTCAGTGTTTTGTAAAACATTCTTTCATTCTTGTTGTCTGTATCTTGGTTATTTCAGGTGGATGGTAAATCTGGTCCCTGTTAATCCAGATTGAAAGCAGACATCTCTAGTCTGTTGGGGACTGGAAGAAAACAGGCAAGAATAAGATAGTTACAGCTGGGTAGAAAGCGTTTGAATTTTGCCTTCCAGTACTGATAAGGTCATGGTTGTTTTCCTGTGTTTATTTGGAAACAGACAATGCTAATACTATGGGAGAGACTGAAGACTTAGAAAGGTGGCCAACATCCAATTCCACACCACAGAGATTCTGGGAGCTATTAGAGAGGTTTCCATGACTCCAAATAAATGATAAAATGCCACTCAAAATAATAACTCTGCTTTCTTCTGCAACCCCAGCATTTGTTTCTGTTTTTCTCCATGAGGCAAAAATATATAAATTTACAAATTAATAGCAATATACACTGTCAAATGTGGCAAAGGTTTTGTTTATTATGTGGCAGTTTTAAAAAGGCAATTTTAAAAATCAGAATATAAGACAAATCATAGGAAATACAACTATCTATGAGATATTTAATTGCATCACTTCATCCACACAAAGGTGCTCTTTCCTGTTAACACTGAACATCTCAGAAACACTTTGTGCTTGCTTTGATCTTTTAATAGACTTTTATCATTTTTGTTTGTAGTCGTAATGTATTTTTTGAAGTAGCTATAATTATTTGGAAACAAACCCAGAAACTTCCAATAGAAAAAAAAAATTCTAGAAAATTAGAACCCCTGAAAATGTAATAGGCATTTGAAACCACTGCTTTTGGAGTGAAATGTATTTTGTGATGGGACTCTGGCAGTTAAATGATCTTTTCACACAAAACACATTCAAGTAAATGAAAGAAATCTGAAATTCACAATTGACAATATGTATTTGTTGGTAAATAGTGTTTCCTGTTAAAGGGCTGTGATGAGTCTGTGTCATTTGTAAAGTATTTCTTTCTCAGTTGTTGGAAATCGGAAGTATAAAATGATGTCTTCATCTATGAGTTCACAGATTTATATCAACAATTCTGTAGGAAGAAAAATAAAACCATGTAGGTAATAAACTTCGAAAATGATACAGAATGTGTGAATGCCTCCTTTCCATTAACTCAACAGAAGATAATGCAATAACCACTGGAACAATAGTGGCCTGGGTGTCCATTTGTGCAAAGTGCTTTCATAAAGCCTCAAAGACTATCTTAATTAAAGGGAGAGTCTTGGTTTTCATTATATCAGAGAGATAAATGAGAGTAACCTAGATAGTTAAAAAATTTATCTGCAGAAAATCAGCACAACATAATTGAGTGGTCAGAAATATAATAGCACTAACATTAGTATGTTTAATAGTTTCTCCAGAATTTGGGAAGGCAGAGCAAAGACTTTATATGTAAAATCTCAGGGTGATAATATAGAGTGAATTTGGCTGAAGTCATTCAAAATAAATGGAAGAGCTGCAAAATTCTGTGAATATTGGTAATCCTTTGCACAATAGTATCCAATATGCACAAAATGAATGGCAATATTTCAATGCATTAATAAGCAAGACGAATATATAATGTTGAGAAAGCTATGTGCTTCTCAAAAAGTAAGTTGAATTGTATATTCTGAAGGGCTCTGTAGCCCTGGCTAAGAAATCTGAAATAATGCTGAAATACTGAAAGAGGTATCAAATGAATTCTTCAGATATAAAAGTGCATAGTAAATGCAATGGTTTCCTGAACTTCGTTTTTGAGTTGAAAATTATTGTTTCTCTGAAAGCATTTTAGCACAGGTAAAGCACAAATACTAGGAAAATTCTTTCTGAGGAACTTTCAAACAAATTGTGCATTTTCTTTAAAATGGAAGTGGTTGTGTACTGTTTAAAATCTTAGAAAATTTGGTGGATATTTCAAAACTTGACAAGAAGGAGAAGAGTTATACTTCCGGAATTCTCTTGTCTAAATCTAAATAGTTAGAGATTGAGTAAAGAAAATGTGGTATATTCATACATGGAATATTGTTAGGCCTTAAAAAAGAAGGAAATGCTGCAATTGGCACCAACACGAGGGAACCGAGAACACCAGATGCTGAGTAAAATATGTCACACACGGAAGAGGAAATACTACATGATCCCACTTATACTACATGTGAGGAATATAAAATAGACAAATTCATACAAACAGTAGAATGGTGGTTGTCAGGGCTGGAGAAGGGGGAAATAAGGAGGTCTTTATTAAAGGGTACGAAGTTTTGGTTATGCAAATTGAATAAACCCTAGAGATCTAATATTGACTATGATTAGCTATACTGTATTGTATACCTACAATTTTTCTATGAGAATAGATCTTATCTTAAATCTTCTTACCATAAAAATATGAATACATAAATATATTAATTAATAAGGCAGAATGAAATTTTTGGAGGGGATGAATTTATGGCATAGATTGTGGTAATGGGTTCACACATATATGCTTATTTTCAAATCAAGTTGTATACATTTATATGTGGAGTGTTTCATGTAATAATACCCTCATAAAGTGGGTTTTTAGAAGAAAACTCAAAAGTATTCCTAAAAATTTCCATAACATTTTTTCTACTTTATCAGGTTATACAACTCATAGTTAAGATTTAGGATGTTTTAAATGGAATGAAAAATGGATTTTTAAGCAACGATCAAATGTGTATAAAAGTTTTGAAGACATAATACAAATAAGTTTTCACATCTTTGATTCCTAAAGGAACTATGCAAAGTCTGGCTTCATCATCGAACATAATCAATAATGCTCTTTGCCTCTGAGAGCTATCATGTATCGCATTGTTTGACCAGTTTCTGCAACTGCACAGAATGCTCATTTTATTTCTGTCATTGAAAAATGTTCCCTACTACCAAGGAAGAAGAGAAATTCAGTGTTTGCAACTGAGGATTATTGAGTAGAAATTGGTAAACAATTTATCTAGGCTGAAAGGCTCTCTGTTCCTAAAGGAGAAGTTTGCAACATGTTTGGACAGGGATAATATGATACTTTTCAAAACTCAATTGTAAAAATGTTACTTTACCATTTACTTGAGATATGATGCTATATAAATGTCCAACTTTTGATACTAAATTGTAAATCTTCCATTTTTCCTTAGTTTTGCACAAAACTAAGGCTGCCTATTTTGAGGGACTACTGTAATTAAAATATTATTTTATGAAAATATTACTTTATTGTCAAAGTAATCAAGGTTAACACATACTGTTCTTTTTAGGGATTAATTACAAACAATTAATTCATTGCTTGCCTGTATAATCTATGATCTCAGTCATCACTGCATTTTCCTAACTTAATTTTTTTAAAAATTTAAATTTTTAATTATGGGTACATTATAATTATATATATTTATAGGGTACATGGGATGCTTTCACAGACATTTCTCAAAAGAATATATACATACAGCCAACAGATATATGAGGAAATGCCAAGCATCATTATTCATCATGGAAATGTAATTAAAACTGCAATGAGATATCATCTTGCTTCAGTTAAAATGGCTTTTATCAAAGGATAGGTAATAATGAATGTAAATTAGCTCAACCACTATGGAGAACAGTATGGAGGGCCCTCAAAAAACTAAAAGTAGAACTACCATATGATCTAGCAATCCCACTGCTGGTATATAGCTAAAGGAGGGGAATTCAGTATATCAAAAGGACACCTGCACTCCCATGTTTATTGCAGCACTATTCTCAATAAAACCAAGATTTGGAATCAACCGAGGTGTCCATCAACATTGAATGGAAAAAAAATCTGTACATATACACAATGGAATATTACATGGCCAAAAAAGAATAAAATATTTTAATTTAATTTTTTAAATATATATAATTCACAAATAATTATACATATGTAGTTATGGGGTACAATGTGATATTTCCTTCTTTCTTTTCTTTCTTTTTTTTTTTTTTTTTTTTTTTTTGCAGTTTTTGGCTGGGTCTGGGTTTGAACCCGCCACCTCTGGCATGTGGGGCCGGCACCTTACTCCTTCCTTTGAGCCACAGGTGCTGCCCAACAATGTGATATTTCAGTACATGTATACATAGTATAATGATCAAATCAGGATAATAACCATATCTATCACTTTAAATTACCATTTATTTGTGATACCAACATTCAAAATCATTTATTTTAGCTATCTTGAAATATGCATTACATTCTTATTTGCTACAGTAACAGAACACCAAACTTACTCTTTCTAACTAAAACTTTGTACAGATCAGTATTTCTGAGTCCCCCCGCCCACCTCTACCTACCTTCCCCAGCCTCTTGATAACCACTATTCTACTCTCTGCTTCTATGATATCCAACATTTTAGGATTCCCGTTATGAGTGAGATTTTCCAGTGGGTGTTTCTCTATCTGTGCCTGTCTTATTTCACTCAACATATTATCCTCCAAGTTGACTAATATTTCTGCAAATGACAATATTCCATTATTTCCATCCTATATTTTCTTTATCAATCCATCTGTAGATGGGCATTTAGGTTGGTTCCACATCTTGGCTATTGTGAATAGCGCTGCAATGAACATGGGTGTACAGCTGTATCTTTCACAGACTGATTTCAGTAATGCTCAGCATTTGGCTCAATAATTGAAATTTTGGCAGCCTACGGAATTTTCAAGTTCCATAGGCCATCTGGCCTAATGAATGCTACCTTATTTTCTGCTAATTCGGCCTCTGGCCATCATATGATTGATTTACATGAGCATGTGTACGGGTAAACCTTTCCTATTTATAATAATAGATTTCACCAAGTGTGAAATGTGAAGGCATAGACTGAGAAAAATGGGATATTTATATACTTAATAATTATACACTTCTGTCTCAATTTAGGAAATTTATAAATGTTTTTCAGTACATCTTTTTCAATCACCTCTCAATTCCTTAACCAGATATAAGAAATTCAAACTATATTAACCATAGGTACATTTTTCCCATATATAGATTGAATTCACATGGTGTATTAGACTCCCCATGCACAAAAATTATCAATAATAATCTTAAATCTTATTCTTATGTTCCTATCATGGGGTCTATTTCAAAATATCAATTTTCCTTTGGTATTTTTATTTGAGAGACTATAAGACTTTGTGTCAGATAGTCTTAAAGAAAATCTCCTGTTTCAAAGTAAGTATCTAATCTTTTTGTGTCAATTAGGCTGGAGTTTCTAATGCTGGGTCTTCATTCTTCATTTCTTAATATGTGAAAAGGAAGTAAAGAGGGACTAATAATTGTTATGCTTTCTTCTTCCAAGTCTCTATTCTTTAAAAATGAAAAAAATAGTCATGGTTGATATAATAACCAGTGGATTTAGCCAAGTAAACAGTCACTTCTGTTGTAATTTGTCTTGAAACGCATTTAGTATTGCCAAAGGATTTTTGAGAACTAAACCCTTCATGATACTAATGTGAATCTTTACATTTCTCTCTAATCTGCCCATATAATTTCATTTTACAATGCAAAGAGATGTAAATGAAATAAAAGACTTTTCTTAATGTATAATAAGTAAAGGAGGAAAGGGCAGAAATTATTCTTTCCTGCACCCACTGGCATCTACAATCTCATTCCCCCATATTTAGTCTAAAAGCAGGTCAGTCTTAAATGAACAAGCATTGTCAGCAATTTTTTTGTGTGTGTGGAAAAAAACAGGCTTAATTCACTTTATTTTTCATATATAAAAATGCTGTATTGTAGCCTTAGCTGGAGCCTGGGTCATCTGCACAGACTCTAGTGTGGGTCCTGACAATTGGTCAGTGAATTACTGCTCAGGGAGACGTGGTGAATATGGTCTCTTCCTAGAGGTCAGGAGCCAGATAGCTGTCAGTCTTGGAGATGGCATCAAAAGTGGCCTTGGTGAAGTTGCCCAGAGTGGCACTGCAGCCCCTGGCTGAGTTGTAGCAGTAATTGATACCAGCCATCCTCAGAAGTTTATTAGGCATGGGAGTTTAGATGATGCCAGTTCCTCTGGGGACAAGGGTGAGACTTACCAGCCCTGAGCCACAGTGGCCTGTCACCTTGCAAGGAACAGAAGGGGGTTGCCGATCTTGTTCTCCCAGCAGCCTCTACGCATTGGGGCAATAGAAAGTTTGGCCAGGGTGACGGCTCTTTGGATGGCAGAGGCCAACTCGTTGGGGCACTTAACATTCAGACTGCCAGGCCCACTGTAGTCCCCAAAGGCAACAGCTGCCTTGAATCTGGTTCACTCGCCAGCAGGGGTCTGCTTTTGCACCAGCATAATGTTCAAAACATCATCCTTTAGAGATGCCTTCAGAAAAAAGACAATAATCACTGACTCCGTGGGCAGGGGAAAGAGATAGATCTCCACTGGGGAAAGCAATATGTGGGGCGGCTTCCATGAAACTCCACTGAACCTCATCTGAGCACACCAGCCTTCCTTCCCATTGGCCTCTCACCCAAAGATTCTGTATTACCGGTAGAGGCTTAATTCCTCTGAACACCTTGCCCATAGAGAAGAGATGTAATTTTATTGGCTTAAGGGCTTTGTCTCATCAGAGAGTAAGATGTTCACCAAAAACTTGACATTGAAACAATTTGAACTCTTGTTGAAAGTGCTTTTTAACTTACATAGGAGCCTGCCTGAGCATTTATGAGCCTATGAGCCAGTCTAAGTATCAAACATAGACACATAAATGTGATTCTTATTTCTTTGTTCACAAGGTGAGAGAATCATAACAATATACTTTATAAGATTTGCCTTGCTTAGACTAATACTTGTTCCCTTTTTTTTACCTTTGAAGGTGCCAAAACTCAAAAAGTTTGAAGAAGTTTCTAAAAAATGAAAAAATAAAAATAAAAAAGTTTCTCAAAGAACTGCTGAATAAACTGACAATGTTAAAAGTGGTTAAGAAGAATCCAAAAAAGCCAAAACTTTGGGATAATTAAAAAAAAAAATCAGGCTGCCTTTAAGTTATATATATGTATCTTCCCCTACTCTCTGTAATTCCATCCTCCTTTAATGCCCTTAGTGTCCATTTGGTATATCATAAACTTTAGGAACAAAAATAACCATGAAGTTGAGGGTGTTGGGCCTTCATTCATGAAATAGTGTGGAAACTCTTGGCCTTTTCCTTTGACAAGCCAAGCAGTTCACGAATCTATTATAGTCCTACAGAGCTAGTCAATGAGATCCAAAATGGCTCCAATTTAACTCAGTTTGCCAAATATCTAGAGTTTGTTTTTTATTCTCTCTCTCTCAACATATATTGTGTGTTTGTATGTTTATATGTGTGAAAGATAGATATTTTTACTTGTTTAAACATAAACACCTACTAAAAAGGCCAATTTTGGAGCATTCTGGAAAGATGTCAATGGTATACATTTTATTTATTTATTTATTTTTTAATTATTTTTTATTGAGTCATAGCTGTGTACAATAATTCAGTCATGGAGTACAGTGTGCGGGCTTCACATACAATGAGCCACAGGCACCGTCCAATGGTATACATTTTAAACCAATACTCCCAGGAAACCACTGTGAGCCAATCAGAGAAGAGTGACTGAAACTGAAATGGGAGTGAACAGTCATCATTTAACTGGGTATGAGGGTTCAAAAGGTTGGATGGCTCCTTAAACACTGAAAACAAACTGAATCCCTTTCAGTATAGAATTGCACTGAGAGAAAGTTTCCATTAGCTGAGGGAAATCCTCTGGAGTAAAAGGGCAAGTTACGTCTTTAGCACAGACACACCAGATGGGGGATGGGTGCACTAAAAGGCATCCAGTGTCTACTAGAAAGATAAAGTTAGTTATAAGGAATAATATCAGCTTGATTGGACTTTTTGATAGCAACAGTATATGCCAGAAAACAACGAAATATCTTTAATAAAACATATTTAAGACACTCAAGTGAAGAAATTAATAGGATTTTATAACCAGTCAAAATGCCCTTCAACTTTAAGAGTCTCATGCTCTACTAATTAAACTAGGCAGGCAACCTGTCCTTCAAGTTTGTAGGTTCCAAGCAAACTGTTAAGAAGATGAAGAAATTTAAGTGCTGTTTCTTCAATGAGCACTTCCAAGGGTATCTTCTAGCTTGTAAATTTCATGAAACCAGATTGACAGAAGGGATATAAATATTATACACATATGGCCAAATAAAAAATGCTTATGAGAAAAACAGAATTATAGTAATGATTAGATATTCTGAAAATGCAGATACAGTAAAACTATCTGCAAAATGGGGAGAGTGTATTCACATAAGCATAAGCTCATCAACTAGGACATGAGGATATATTGATTTATATGATGGGGAAAAAGGAGGAAAGAGGAAAGAAAGCATTACTAGCCAGTATCTATATCTTACAGAGTGAAAAACAAAAACACAAGAGCCATAAAAAAGGATAAGAGTAGTATATAGGTAAATAGATTAAAATGAAAATATATGCCATGGATATAGAAGAGAGATAGAAGAAAAATATTATGAATACATGTTTGTACATGTATCAGTGTGTGTGTGAATGTACACATACAAATATATATATGGTAAAGTTAATATGGGTTTGTGTATCTATATAAAAATATTATTATAGGACTAAGGTCAAATAGTTTGTTAATATCAATAAATATAAATGAACTTTATTAAACTATTAAGAAATAATACTTCAGATTATCAACTAAAGTGCAAAACTGCTCCCTATATAAAAGACATTTCTAAAACAAAGAGATTTGAAATGGATAATGTTGAAAATATAAGATGAACAAATATATACCAGGCCAAAGGAAATAGTCTTAATCTTAGTATTGAGAAGAATTCAAACCAATGACCTTAGAAGAATTCAAACCAAAAACGTTAAAGGAAACAAGCACCAAAAAAAAAAAAAAAAAAAAAAAAAAAAAACACAAAAAAACAAAAAAAAAAAAAAAAAAAAACAGCATATAATGAGAGAAATACGTAATTTTACAATGAAGATATGATGAAAATGACACTTTTGTGGTCTTCTGCCCCAAATATGTAAACTTCAGCCTAATCAA
>CAUYRH010007979.1:0-33351 GCA_963574655.1 Perodicticus potto
GTGGTGGGCACCTGTAGTCCCAGCTACTTGGGAGGCGGAGGCAGGAGACTCACTTGAGCCCAGGAATTGGAGGTTGCTGTGAGCTGTGATGCCATGGCACTCTATCCAGGGTGACAGCTTGAGGCTCTGTCTCAAAAAAAATAAAAAAGAAACCATTTTAACTTAGTGCTTCATCCTAAGAGGAAACTGGAAAACCCCGAAAAGTCTTAAAGAAGAGAGTGACATGATCAGAATTGCATTTTAGAAAGATCTCCAGGCAGGGGTATGGACAATGTGTTGGAGGCAGGAAAATCTACCAGAAGGCTGCAGAAATAATCCAGGAGGGACACAATAGTGGTCTGAACTTGGGTAGGGACCTTGGCAAGGGGGAGATGTGGGCAGATTTGAGGGATATTTGGGAGCAACATTGAACAAGTCTTCATAATAGATTGAGTGTAAGACCAAGAGGACAAAGTAAAGTTTTCACTGTCAGACCTTGATCTCGTGTACGATAACCTCCTCAGAAGATGCCCAGGTCCTGAGTGTTCAAACAGAGATAAACACCATTGCTTCCTGTAGCCACTCACCCTCCCTCCCCAGTTCCTCCTTCTTATAGACTCTCTTCCTCTTTTATCATTCAGTATCTGTCTTAACTTTGCAATTTTTAAAAATTATGATCCTTTTTTTTTAGTGCAATACACAAGCACCTCCCAGAGACAATCCTGCCCCATCATGTCTATTTTATGTGTAGTGATACCTTATCTCACTCTTCAGCAGCAGCCAAGCCCAGGCACATTCCAGCATGGAATTCCACTATGAAAGAAAGCAATAAAGAAGATAGGTGCCTTACCATAGGGCCACTGCTAACCTAAATGGTAACTGAGAGCTTCATAAAAAAGAAATCCCCTCTGGGCGGGCTGATCAGGAAAAAGCCACAAGTCTGCTGGTTGACACAGTCCCAAGCTGAATCATAGCGCCTGGAAAGCTGACCATGGTGAGATGTTAGTTCTCAGTCATCTTCTAGGTGGGGCACATTGTGCAGTGCATAAACCAGGCAACCGCAAACTGCAGTGTGGCCTTCATACATAACGGTTGGAAATCAGTGTCAGGAGACTTCTCTTCTGGTCCTGTTTCTCTTACTGGTATAGGGATAAGATAGAACAACTCAGAAGTGGAGAGCTGTAAGATATTACAAAGAACAACTAGTTCTAGTCACTCCTGCCTCTAAACTGAAGTCCGGGTAGGGTGCTGTGGCTCACACCTGTAATTCTAGCACTCTGGGAGGCCAAGGCAGGTTATATTGCTTGAGCTCAGGATCAGCCTCAGCAAGAGCGAGACCCCAACTCTACTAAGAATAGAAAAACTAGCTGGGCATTGTGGCAGATGCCCCTAGTGCCAGCTACTTGGGAGGCTGAGGTGAAGCGGATTGTTTGAACCCAAGAGTTCAAGGTTGCTGTGAGCTAGAATGATGCCATGGCACTCAACCACAGGGTGACAGAGTGAGACTCTGTATTAAAATAAAATAAAATAAAAACTGAAGTTCAGATGGTAGATGGACATGTCCAAGGTCATATAGCCCTCTAGTCAGGAGGAGGGTTCATACCAGTAGATTGGGGTACCAGTATATATCCTTTGTCCTGGATGCCCTTCATTCCTCATCTAGGAAATAGAGAAACTAACACAATCGAGCCTCTGAAAGTTGACTGCCCTGGGGGCTGTACCAGTCTGGTCAACGTTTAGATGTGGCCAACATAAGGAACAAGGTCTACTCTACTGACATGTACATGTGGTGCATGTCCAGTCTATGAAAATTAGGTCAACTTCAGGAGATGAAGGGTTAGTTCAGGGAAGGGGTCAACTATGGACGTTCTACTGTACTTGGTGTTCTCCCAATTCAGAGGATGTTCTGCATTTCTGCCAGGTTTTCAGAATCTTTTGTACAAGGTGTTGTTCCCTGTTCTAAACTTTGTGATTATAGTGTGCTGGAAGTAAACATTTTGAAATGACATATTAGAATTTTCTTTTAAAGGAAGTTTCAGAAATATGAGCAGTCTCTGTGCTGGTAAAAAACACAAGTAATTATGTGTTACTTTTTATTAGCCTGGATGAAAAAAGCAAGTTTTTTATTAAAATAGGGCCTAAAAATTTGAGAAAAAATTTGTTGGCAAAGCATCACATGGGCCTGGCAGGATGACGAAGAAGTAAGTCATCTCATACTTGCATACAACTCCTATGGCAACAACTGGAAAACACCAAGATGACAATGGCCTTTAACCCAGCAATTTCATTTCTAAGAACTTACCCTACATGTATACTTTTGCTTACACTATTCATGATAACCTTCTATGGTAGTGAAAGATTAGAAATCTCCTGATGGCTCATCAATAGAGAAACAGTCAAGTAAACTGGTACATTCATACAGTGGAATAGTTAACTCATATTAACAGTTCACTCCTATTAATAGTTCACTCATTTTAAATTTCAGATTAATATGATGGTACAAATGATTATGTTACATTGTCTGCATTTGTTAGGTAGCATCCAAGTTGTAGTTGTGCCCATCACCCAGGAGATGTGCCCTCCATTGTGCCCGTTAGGTGAGAGCACACCAATCCCCCTTCCTTCTTCCCTCTCCCCTCTGCCCCCCACTCAAGTTTAATTATGTTTTTCTCAAAACATAGAAAAACATAATTGGATGTGTATTTGTTCATCTGCTTGTTCCATATTAGTACTGAGTACACTGGATTCTTGTTTTTCCATTCTTGTGATACTTTACTAAGTAGAATGTTCTCCAACTCCATCCAGGTTAAAACAAAAGATATAAAGTTTCCATCTCTTTTAAGGCTGTATAGTATTCCATGGTACCTATGTACCAGTTTGCTAATTTATTCATGTGTAGATGAGCACTTGGGTTGATTCTATGTCTTAGTGATTGTGAATTGAGCTTCAATAAACATTCTTGTGCAAATGTCCTTAAGGTAAAATAATACATGACCAAACTTTCTTTCATGGCCTTCTATTTGCAAAGAGGGATGGCCTTCAGCTAGGAGTACATGATTCCTGGGGCAGCCTCAATTCTGCCCAGGCCTTGGGCAGGTATCGCTGGCTGGGCACCTATGTTCCTCGTTGAAGCTGAGGACATCAGAATCCCATCGAGTGATCAGACACAAATAGCTCTTTTCATTGTTCACTGATAGCACAGCTCAATGTGTCTTTTAAAAATAGTGGTGCTGTATTTGAAATTTTAAAGAGAAGACAAGTTGAGGGTGTGTGTGTCGGCCACACTCCCATCCATCTTCACTGTAAGGAGATAAAAAATTAGAACAATCTAGAGGAAAAAGAGGGAGCAAAGAGTGTTCACACTCTTGCCTACACCCAGGCACACCCTCTTCATCTCACTTGACACTTATGTCCTCCCCAAGCACACCCCAGAGAGATAGCATTGCAGTGGGAACTTGTCCTCTCTAAGCCAGTAGGATTAATTGGTAGGGGACTTTGTCTGAAAATACACGGATGGATAGGCTTAAAACTCAGCCTTATTCATTGAAATGAGTTGGAAGAAATAAAAGGAAAAACCCTCCACTGGGTCTGAGCGAGAAAGAGTAAGAGAATGGGGTGATTTCAGCAATGGGTCAGATGTGTTTTACAGTGTCTACCTGACACTGTCTTGCAGACCCCAGGCCTTATTAGTGAAAATAGTGGTGCTTGGAAGAGACAGCTGGGATAGTGGAATTGTTATGAGAAATTCCAAGAGAGGCAGACACTTGGGAGGAAGAGAGATGCTAATATGGGGATGGGAAGGCAAAAGCCATCTAGGGAAAGAAAGATGTTTAAAGAACCCCATCGATCCCAACTTTCAGCCCCCAGTTTCTCTCTCTTTTTTAAAATTTCAGCTTAACGTGAGATATAGATGATCAGGTTACATTGTTTGCGCTTGTTAGGTAGAGTCCAAGTGGTAGTTGGCCCTTGCCCAGGAGATGTGCCCCATGTCCCTACATGGTGCTCATTAGGTGAGAACACACAGTCTCCCTATCTCCTCCCCAGTTTCTCTTTGCCTTGAAGAAATGAAGCAGGAGCTGAGCTGCACATTCTATACTCAGGGGTGGGCGGCAGTTGCTCATCCAGGGACTCTGAGATCTCTTTACAAGCCAAACTACCCTCCTCCTACTCTGGGCATTACCATAACTGCTTTCAGATGTGCTTCTCCCTGCATTTAGGAAGAAGCAAGCTGTCTTCTGCTATGGATCCCTCATGCAAAGACACATTTTAGAGTGGAGGTCCCTAACCTTTTGGCATCAAGGGCAGGTTTTATGGAACTCAATTTTCCCATGGGGCAGGGGAGGAGGGCATTTAACTCTCATAAGAAGCACACGGCTTAGATCCCTCTCATGCGTAGTATACAGTAGGATTCACACGCCTATGAGGATCTAATGCTGCTGCTGCTCTGACAGGAGGTGGAGCTCAGGTGGGGATGTGAGTGATGGGGAGCGGCTGTAAATACAGATGAGGCTTCTCTCCATCATCCACCACTCACCTCCTGTTGTGCAGCCCAGTTCCTAACAGGCCAGGCAACAGCACTGGTCTGCAGCCAGTGGGGTGGGGACCACAGTTTTAGGGAGACTAAGGTTCAATTTCTTTATCTATTCTGCTGATAGTTTTCCAGTTTCTTTCCGCTGACTTGCTATTCACTGCTTCCTGCTGCTTTCTCCTTTCTGCCTCCTAAGGAAAGTGTTAATTATTGAGCACTTGCTGTAACTGTGTTCTAGATCTGGCCAGGAACTGCACAGGATTTCTCCCATGTAATCCTCACAACCACCTTCATGAAGGATGTGGGATTAATCCCAGTTTACAGAGGAATAAATAGGGACATGGAGAGATCACTACCTTGACCAAGGCTGACCTGTTGAGGTCAGTGCTGGAGCATGTGTGGCCTGGCTTCACAGGCCTGCACTTGTCTAAGCCTACACCCCAACGCACCACTCCCCCAGGCCTGGGCCTGCCATCAGGCACCACGCACTGCTCCCCCAGGCCTGGGCCTGCCATCTGGGACCATGCAGATTGGCTTTGGCAGTGTCCTGACCTGCCTTGTATGAATCGCAGGCAAGGCCCTGCTGCCAGATTTCAAACCCTGGCCATGTGGATTTCTGAGCCAGCTATTGTTGCCACTCCCCTAATGTTTGGGGGTCGGGAGCCCCGGGCCCTGAAGTCAGGGTTGAGGAGACTTTACAGCCAAGTCCTCCACAAACTGCAAGACTTTGCTAAAATGAAAAGTTAGCCTTCTTCCAGAAAGGCCCGAGGACCAACACCCAGTTACAATGGTCAAATTGGCCCAAGAGAGAAGTGGATGGCAGGTTTTAGCAAGACCAGGCAGAAAGGTGACTCCTTAGGTATGTTTTAAACAAATCTCAGCAGGAATCACCAGCTTCCACATGAGAAGAAAAACACACAGAGTTAACCCACATCTTGGACACATTCCCCACGCTAACCCCCTTCATTCACACTCCCATTGCTTGAGGGTCCCAGTCTTCTGGACACAGAAGGACAGCATGTACCTGACCCACAGACACTCTCCCTAGTGACTGCTGAGACAGCTTTCCAGTGAGGGATGGATCTGAGCCAGGAATCAAAGGTGAGTCCAGCTCAAAGCTGGGCCTGAAAGGAGCTGCTTTATTAACTTTTGTACTGCTGAGTTTCAAATGCAGCCAAACTCTTTAATATTTAGCTCCCCAAGGGCATGATATCTCCCAGAAACCAAAGTCAGTGTGTATACACGCTTTACCCCCAGCATATTCCTAATCTTACCACTTCTCAAAATAGGTGAAGAAAGGATTTAGGTAAATTTCTCTAAGTAGATAAAGGAAAGGAGTTGAGCCCAGGGAGGGAGCTCCAATTAAATATCTGATTAGTGTTACAGTCCAACCCTGCGGGAAACAAATGGATTTTCTGCTCTCTGGTTGCAAACAGGCTCTCTCAGGGTACAGATGTGCAGGTGCTCAGGGCAGCTATGGGCTTTGGGAGTTAGGGTCGAGACCCTAAATAAATGCACAGACCAGAAGGGCAACTCAGCTCCTGGGAGGAAAGAACGGAGAAGATAATGACCCAGAGGGCCAACTTCCACCTGGAAGAGAAAAGGGAGAAGTGGTGGAGGGAGAGGAGAGTGCTGGGAATAAAAGGAGCAGGGGAGGAAAAGGAGGGAGAAGGGGAGGAAGAGAAAGAGGAAGAAGAGGAGGATGACTTGGAGTTAAGAGGAGGGAGGAAGGGGGAAGAGGAGGATGAAAAAGAGGAGGAGGAGGAAGGCAGAAGGAGGATGAATAGGAAAAAAGAGGAGAGAAGGAGGATGAAGAAGGAGGAGAGAGAAAGGAGGGAAAGAGAAAGACTTGTTTGTGCCCTTTTTAAAGAACTTTTTATGTTTTTATTGCTTAGAACTTTCACAATATGTGTATATTTGCTTTATAGTAATAAAGACATGAAAAAGGGCTGTAATATGATTGAAACATTTTTAGGCGTGCCGATTTGTGCTCTTGAAACCACTGCTTCCCAGCATTCCAATAAGAGCAGCTTCACCAGCCAGCAGGAGGCAGTAAATTTTTACAAGGCAGGAGCAGAAAGTCTGCAGGGCCAGCACCTGGGGGCTATTTGCTCAGGTGTCTGCTACCTCTCCCCAGCTGCTGCCCAGGTCACACATGATTATCAGCTGGCTGGAGGCTTTGCTCTCTGAAAAGTGGAAAAGTGGCAGCTGGTCCCGATTGGGCTTTGCTTAAGTTTCCTGGGCAGGAAATCTAGATGTCAACTTTAATGAAAGTCTTTCTGTCTTTGCAATTGAGACAGAAAACATGTTTTTTTTTTGGTCCCTAGGAACTGCCAATATGCTTGTGGGTGAGGAAGAAGCTGATCAAAGCAAATAGACCCATTTTTTTAAGGAGGACATCAGCTGTCGGATGGCCCTGCTGTCTAGGTGAAGAACAAGCCTGCTTACTCCTGTCTGTGTCCTATGCTGTGATCCGCCCAGGAGGTGGTGGTGGGTTCTCCACGACTGTAGCTGATTCAGACATTTTGCAATGACAAGGTTCGTCTGATTTGCTGAAATGTGGTGATGTGGGTCAAAAAATAATAAGTCTTGCTTCGCTGGTGGCTCCAACCGTGCTTCTGACATGTTTGTATACCAAATTGGAATATAAGCTTAGAAGTTTTAAATTTTCTGGGTTATAAAAGAAAGGCCCTGCTCAGCAAATATTATTACTGCGATGTGAAAAATTGATGTCACAACAGTAGGAAGACAAATACGATTGCCTTATTGAAAGATTTGCTGCTTCCTTTTGAAGCCATCACAAAGACCAGATAGGAAAGCAAGCCCTACCCCTTTGACCCAAAGCGTAAAAGTAGTTGTAGTTATTGTGAGCTGCTGGGTATTACGGGGGAAATATCACAGATATATCACACTTACTCTCAGAAGATGGGATGTTGCATGCTAAAATCAAGACAGTCCTGGGCAAATGGGGGTGGCTGATCACCCTAGTTATAACACCCAGTGACCCAACATAGACATTCTCTCCTCTCCATCTTGGTAACTACAGTCCACTTGCCAAGGCTTAGTTGAATCTTCCTTGGTCTATCTGCATACTGGGCACATGAGACAGGACTATGGTGTTTGTTTGGGGACTGTGTGGATGGAAACTTGTCATTCTTCTTGGCAACTTTGCATCTGAGTCCCTTCCTGTGTGAGGTGAATTCCACCAACTTGAGTGATGGTTGAAGACAGAGAATGCAGTTTCATGTTTTTCTTCATGGACTCACTTTGAGTGATAAGAACCTAAAGAACAATGTGTCTTGAAGCGATAACTGAGTGTGGGCAGGTGACATTGGGTTGGGCCTTGAGAGGGTCTCTGCACTGGGCTTGGGGCCAGAGCTGGTCATGTAGAGAGACAGGGGCCAGACCAACTACTCTCCCTGAATAGCTGAGCAGGAATCCAGGGACAAAAGAGGGAAGCAAGACAGCCTTGTCACCAGAACAAAGCGTGGGCTGCAGACCAACCAGGGGGTCGGTGGTTGAGGTGCTTTCTGTGGCAATGCAATCTCTGAACCTGGTTCTAAGATTTCCCAGTTCTGTGAGCTCCTTAAGATACATCCAGCAAATTCCGTGTCTGCTAATGTGGCTTCTTCTAAGAACGCTGACTTATAAAAGGGGGTAGGTATCTATTTGTGAAGACAACTACCTCCCTTTCTAGAGAAAGAAGGCTACAGGTAGCTAGAAGGCAGGAGAACCTGTGGAATTCAGGGGCACTAATTAGTGTCTGAGAAGAGATTATGTTTTTTCTTCTCTATTCTCTTCTCTAATGGAAGAGATTATATATTCTGATTATAATATTAGAGATTATATATTGCCTGATGCATTTTCTAAGTGTGGACCAATCAATGATTTGATTGCTCTGGAAGATACTCAGGCAAGTCCCAGGAACCTATGGACTCATGCACACAGTATACTTTTTAGCACAGGAAAATAGTCCTAATTATTTTTTTTCGCTTTGGAAACTGCTTGATCTGGCACAACAAAATGCAGTCAATCCATCAGAAAACTATTTAATGAACATCTACCATATGTAGACTTTGGCTACAACTTTGCCCAGGCTGCTTGGCCAAGAATACCCCAACCCAGACTCCTATCAGCTTACAACTGGAATCAGTTAGAGTGATTTGTAATCTGCTTTAGAAAATTTTGAAAAATTGAATGTCTTGGTTTTTCCTTCCATTCACTCTGCGGTTCTTTTTCCTTCTTGTTGGGTGATGTGAAAAAGACAAGGGAGGAAATAGTGTCTTCCAACCTTCCAAGGGAGGTTTATTCACGGTGAAAAGAGCTTCATTGTTAAAACAGAAACAGAAACCAAAAAGCGAGAGGGAAATAAGAATATCCTCTATTGTTCAGGAATCTGCTACTATTAGCTTTTCCAGTAGAAACCTGCCTCTCATTGGTGAGAAACATCATATTGGTAAAGCCCATGTTAAGAGAAATTCCCTTGGGCGCAGTGAATGAAGTGGTTCTCAAGCAGGACCCTGGAACACTCTTGGAGAAGCTCATAGGAACAGAAATGACTAGTCCATGCAATAGACACCGTGGTGGAAGCTTAAAGGAGATCAGTGGGATGACATGCATTCCACAGTGGAATCAAAGGACGGCTGGAGATCTGATAACAAAGTGGGCCCACTTCCCCCCTTTCCTGCATATAAACATGTCAGTTCAACTCAACAGATGCTTTCTGAGCACATTCTCCCCACCCAGCTGAATGCTTCCATGAGCGATGGAAGAGGCATGATTTTTGTCTCTTTTCCAAAATGGGCACTGGCTTTCGCCGAGTCCATGTCTCGGTAGAGCTGACAAACCTCTTACTTGACTGAGTGGCCAAATCGGATCAGAAAGATTCTTGGATGACCCCACGCACAAGTCAGAACTTGTACATAATCTGAAAAGTTTTGCTAACCTTTGCATTTGGTTACTGTTGAATAGCACCTGATTCTTTTTATACATTTTTAGAACACTCAATTTGGGGCTGGTTTTGCTTCCTGTGTGAGAGTTCTCATGTTTGGAGAGCCAGGAGCCATCTCCTAAGCTTGAAGGTGGCAGTCACATACTGAGGATGATGAAGCAGAAAGGTTAATGGAGACAGTGTCCCGGATGACTTCTTAGAGCTGTCCCCATCTAGAGTTCCTTTTACAGAACAGAATAAACCCTGTGTGTTTAAGCCACTGTAACCAGGTTTTCACCTGCGTGGAATTCCTGTTAAAAGTTGTTTATGAGACCAAAATTGTTTAGAAGAGAAAAAGAGAAAACTACTCAAATGCCCAACAGTAAAGGATTGACAAAATAAATTATAGTAATCCGTTGTTGACTACCGGGCAGACCTTTACTCCACACTCATTTGTTTATTTATAAATTATTAAGCTCCTATTCTATGCTGGGCACAGTGCCAGGCTTTGGGGATATAGTGGCAAATAAGCAGATATGGTTCCTATCCTCTAGGAATTGTAGAAGAAAAAGCAATGGCACAGAAAGATATGCCCACATAGGCTATGATCCTACAGAGCGGCTTCCAAGGCCTGTCCTTTGGGTGGGGCAACTCGAGTAGCCCTCCTGGAGCCCTAAGTAGTAGAGATGTTTCATGTCATTTTTCTTTTGTGAGCCTTGTTAAAATTTAGCTTTGAAATTTATCTCCAATGATATCACCTGTTAAGGATGCTGTCATTATAGCATCTTCTTTCAGTTATGACAGCTTCAGGCAGGCCCCACACTACTTGAGCTCCCTGGGTCCTGTATCCTTTTAGAAACAGCCCTGGTGTTACATGAAGAACAGAGAAGCTAAAAGGAAAGAAGTAAAATTGTTAATAATGATTATGGGTTGTAAAGTTCAGATGATCTTTGTTTGCCCCCTTTATTTATATTTTCTGAAATTTTGTAAGCATATGTTTTTTTTTAATTCCTTGCAATATAACATACAGACATGTATCATAAGCATACAGAACAATGAATTCTCACAAATTTTGCTCCTATGTGCCTAATGTTCAGATCAAGACACAGGACTTAACAGTTCTTGAACCAAGAACTTGAACCTCTTCCTAGTCACTACGCAACCCCAAGGCTAAGATAATTACTACCCTGACTTTCTAACAAGTATATGTTCATTTTCTGGCTTTTTATGCTTGATAGAAACAGAATCATGCTATGTTGCATCTAGTCTTTTTCTATTTAGCATTTGTTGAACATTGTTCCAGGCCATTCACTTCCATCCTTGTATAGCATTCCATGGGCGTGATTAAACTACAACTTAATCTATTCATTCTACTCTTTATGAGAATTTGAAGTTTCCCCTTTAGGCTATTACAAATAGAGTTGCTATGAACATTTTTGTGCTTGTCTTTTATCAAACATGTTCATGTATTCCTGATAGGTATATAGCAAGGAATGGAAAAGCCAAGCCATAGGACAAACATATGTTTGATTTGAGTAGGGCTGAAAGTGTTTCAAAGAAGTTGTAATATGTGTTATTTTTGCAATAAGAAAAGTAATCTAAAAAGAAAGGAAGCTGGCACAATGCTGTATTACCAAAACATTTTCCACATGTGTTTCAATCCATTCACTGTAGACCTCTACTGTCAAGACTTTTTTCCCCCCAAATAATCATTATATGTAATCCAATTTCCTAGACATTTTTTCTTTCTTTCTTTTTTTTTTTTTTTGCAGTTTTTGGCTGGGACTGGGCCATCATAGCATTCCATGGGCGTGATTAAACTACAACTTAATTTATTCATTCTACTGAATGAATGAACCTGCCATTTCCAGCATATGGGGCCAGTGCCCCACTCCTTTGAGCCACAGGTGCCACCCATTCCTAGACATTATTGAGGGATTGAGGGTAAAAAGATGCTCCAAATATCCTCCTAGACTTCAAGGAGTTAATAATTTAGTAGGGGAAGATGAAAATGCAGGTAATACTAATGTAATGCCCAGCATGACAGGTGACTCACCTGAGAAGCAAAGAAAGTGGTACCTGGGACAGAGTCTGGGGAAAACACTAACAAATGATAAAAGATGTCAACAAAGACTTCATCTAAGTGATGATGTTTGGGTAGGTATCAAGGGGTAGGTGGATTTTGAATATCTGAAGGCTTGGTGAAAAATATTTTAAGAGGGCATCACATAAGTAGCATCTGGAGGAGAAAGAGTTCCAGGAAGTGGTGACTGGTCCACATTAGCTAAGGTTCAGAATGTACAAGGGACATAGTGGGAAAGCAAATGGAAAAGGCAGACGAGGATCAAGATTCTTCAATGCTGTGTTAAAGGACTTGAACTTCAGTCTCAAGATAATGAGAAGCCTTTGAAGCCTCTAGGTAGGGTATCAGTCAGGATGGGCTATGTTATGCTACTGTAACAAATAACCACAAAATGCCAATGGCTTATAACCACAAGCTTGACTTTTTGTGTCTGTTACATTCACAGGTCAACTGCAGGCTATATTTTGCAGTATCCTCACTGTAGAACTCAGGCTGTTGGAATTATCACTATCTGGGGCATACTGGTCACTGTGGAAGAAGGGGAAGAGAGCTCTCTGGAAGATCTCTTCCCAACAATTAAGTGCACTCATTCTGAAGTGGCAGATACACATTACTTCCAACAATATGGCAGCCAGAAAGTGCACTTGCAGGGGGCTGGGAGCACTTTGTGAACAATACTAATGACTTCTATGGCATGATAAAGGGCCAGAGCTGGAGTCAAGGACAATCATTTTAGACACAGCTTGTAGGATGGGATGGATTACAAGAAAAATGGGGACATAGCAGTCATCTAGAAGCTTCCTGAAATCATATAAGTGAGAAATAATTACCCTATCCAGTGGAAATGGGAGTGAAGAGGAGGGAACAGATGAACAGAAAAGAAATTTACATAGACCTCTCAGAGGAGGGGTGAGATACAGGGAAGATTTGAAGATGGCTCCAGATCTCCAGCCTGGAAGACTCTGGAGGATGGCATTGCCAGCAGTTAGAACAGGAAATGGGAGATGAGGAAAACTTCTGTGGGATACAGACGAATTACCTGGGGAGAAAGAATGGTAGTTTTGCATATTTGGTTGTGCAAAGGCAACGCAAAACAAACCCGAGTCACTTGGCAAGCTCCTGTGAGCACCTGCTCTGAGCTCAGCATGGCATGGTCTATAACCTCATTACCAAACAAATTAAGCAGTCTCCATACACACCCCCTCCACAAGCGATGTTTTTGTTTTCAGATTATTGAAATTTCACTCACTTTAACCATTTTGTATAGAAAATTCCAAGTTGCATTGTAGACTACCTAACTTATCCCAACTCTGTTATAAACAAGTGTTCTTATTTACCTGTATGGTTCCTATATCTTCCATAAAGCCTTGAATATAGAGGGGGCTCAGATTGAGTGAAGGAATCTAGCTTTTCATACCAACTCAGGGCTATCTATGCACAACTATGTCCTTATCCTTTAAAAAGTATCCCATGTGCACAGTCTGCTCCATAGACATGTGTCTGCTTTGTTGTTACTCTTGTCCTCTTGTCAGTCTCTTGGCAAACATTTCAGATTTCTGGAGGCTCTTCCTGAGATGATCCCCACACCCTCACCATAGGATTCCAAAGCCAAACAAGCCAGGTGATGAAAATCTCATTTTGATAGGGAGGCAGCAGACTCTTAAGGGAGAAAAGGAGAAGCTGTCTTTTGAGGAAAACCGGGAGTGTTAGTGCCAGAAGGAGGAACCAGCTCTCAACCACTTCTGCCCGCAGGTGACACAGAGTGGGGCTCCTTGTGGCCCGCCATACACTGAGGGCTTCTTGTGTGTTTCATCCTGCCCCCTGCCAGGCCGGGCACTGCTGTGATGCTTGCTTTGCACAGGAGGAAATGGAGCTTGGTGAGGTCCCATACCTAACAAGTGACAGAATCAGGGTTCCAACCTGGCCTGTGTGCCTCCTAACCTAAGCACATGCTTTGCAATAGTGTTTTACTCACTCATGGAGGCCTTTTTGCTTCATCTCTTTTGTCTTCCTTCCTCCTTTTCTTCCTTTTCCTGCTCCTCCTCCTCTTCATTCCTCTTTCTTCTTCCCCTCTCTCCCTTTCTCTTTCCTTTATTTTGACATTTAAGGTTTTATTCCAGAGAGGAAAGATTGCCAGAAGCCCAACCTTCAAAAACAAAACCTGTTGGTTTTTATACTTACTCTAAAGGAGTTTAAAATTTGGTTTAGGGCTTGGGGCACAGAACACAATGGGAGAATTGTGGGAGATGGTTTATAACTCAGGCATCAATAGGTGTCATAAGGTGTTCGTGAATCTTTAATTTCCACCACAATCTATTTACATGTTCATTGCCCCTGGCTTTACCTCTAGTTCATCGGTTCTCAGGCTTGTGCTGCTTCTCTCCAGGAACGCACTTCCCTCACCTTTCTGTCTTGCAGGAATTACATTTAGTCTACAAGACACAATTCAGGCAGTGCAGCCATTATAGAAAACAGTGTGGAGGGTCCTCAAAAAGTGCAGAATAGATCTACCATATGATCCAGCAATCCCACTTCTAGGTATAGGAAATGAAATCGCTATTGCAAAGAGATCTCTGCACTCCATGTTCATTGCAGCATTATTCACAATAGCCAAGATATAGAACCAACTGAAGGGTTCATCAATGAATGAATGGATAAAGAAATGGGATAAATATACACGAGTGATAGTATCCAGCCATTGTTTATACTATTTTTCATATTACCTGGCTGGATACTTTGTGGACAGCCCTGCGCCTATGTGTGTCCTACTTTGTACCTATTGAAGCAATTCTGGAACACTTTTTCTGGAATGACTATCAGATCTGTTGTCATATGACACACAAAAACACGCAACAAACAATAATCAGCTCCACTCAGCAAGACACCACCACATGTCGACACAAACACATCTGTGAGACATTGGTATACCAAGGTTATGAAACCTTACTGAGCTGTTTGTATGGCGCTGCCAATATAAGAGCATGGTGGCAAGTTTGTGAACTTAATTGCCAGATCTTTTGTGTGTGTGTGTGTGTGTGTGTGTGTGTGTGTGTGTGCTCGTGCACATGTGTCTGTATGAGATAGAATATTATTCAACCATAAAAAAAGAAAGAAATAGTGTATGAACCTGGATAGCATTATATTAAGTGAAATAAGCCAGCCAAAGAAAGACAACTACTGTATGGTATCACTTATAAGTGGAATCTTAAAAGAAAATCAACTCATAAAAAGAGTAAAATGGTAGTTTCCAGAAGATGCAGGTGTAGGGGAAAGGAGAAGATGTTGGTAGAAGGGTATAAACTTTTAGCTCTAAGATAAACAAGTTCTAGATATCTAATGTACTAGATGGTGACTACCATTAATAATACTGTAGTGTGCACCTGATTTGATAAGGGGATAGATCTTAAACATTCTTTCCAAAGAAAGAAAAAAGGTAACTGTGTGAAGTGATGGCTCTGTTAATTAACTTGATGGTAGTAATCATTTTGCAATGCATGTATTTATCAAATTATCATATTGTATACCTTGAATATGTATACTTGTATTGATCAGTGATACCTTAATAAAGTTGTGGGGGAAAGACACAATTCAGGTGACATTCTTACCAGCATCCTTTTTCTGTCTTTTTTCACTTGACTGAATCTGTCCATGTAGTTCCTTTTCTTTTCACTTCTTTGGAGTTTATAACAGAATGTTTCTCTTCCACTAGACTATACTTGAGATTCAAGAGCAATGTCTCTAAACCTTTGATAGTCTAGAAAGTGCCAGTGCTCCTGTTGTTGTCTGTTAGCTGAAACTTTCATAGAGGAAGAAATTATGTCCTTTAACGTAAAGTCTCCAATGTTGCTACCAACGGAAAGTGGCTTCTAATGGCATAAGCCTTGGGATGTGCTAAATTAAGTTGAATCGCTTTGTCCTCTTCATCATACAACAGGCCAAAAAAATAATTATATGACACTTTGATTCTTTTCAATAGGTTCTCGATGTCTTATAATTTAAATTAATAAACCTTCAAAAAGTCATTTTTCTGTGATTCTATGAGGCTTGATTTAATTTAATAGCCACTGGAAGTGACTTTTTAGTTCATGTTTTTAAGCTTATGTCCTACACCAAAAATTACAAGAAAGGTCAGCAAAGTAAATTGTTGGCTCTATGTAAAGGTCTATGGAACTCAGACTAAGAAATATTAGTAATAAAGGTGCCAATATATTTTTTTTGTGGCCAAATCAGTATGGAAAATGTCAACAATTAGATCTTTTATAATTTGCACTAATGTAATTTTCACTTATTCCCTTTCACAAATGACTATGCCCTGTGGACTGAAGTGGTCCATCAGTGACAATTTTCAAAGATTTGATGTGTCTACTTATTTAATTAATTCACTGAATATGTGTTAAATGCTTACTATGTGCCAGACACAATTCTAGGCATGTGGGATACAATAGTAGCTAAAATGGGCAAAACTACTCGTCTCATGGAGCTCTTTTCAATAGATCATCTAATCACTGCATTGGGCATGTCACAGTTCAGTGAGGGTATCTTTATTGTGCTTATTTTCTTGGTGAGAAATGGAAGCTCGAGAAAAGCAGGTGACTTAATTAAGACAAATCTGAAAAATCCTGTGTGATCTTGGATAAGGCAGTGGGTTCTCAGGTATAATATGAAAAGCATAAGTGACAAAAGAAAAGTAGATAAATTGGACTCCAGTACACAGCTATGATTTAATCATAATAAAAAAATTAAACACTCTTGTGCTTCAAGGAACACCATAAGAAAGTTTAGAAAAACAACCTACAGAATAGGAAAATATTCTATATATTTGCCCATCACGTATCTGATAAGAGATGTGTAACCAGAATATATTAAGAATTCTTACAACCCAACAACAAAAGGACACATAACCCAACTAACAGACAGTGACAGAATTGAAATAGTCAGTTCTTCAAAAAGTTCTACCTAAAATGGCCAACAAGCACATGAGAAGGTACTTGACATCCTCAGCCACAGAAAAACCACAAGGGGCTGTCACGTCACATTGTTTCAGATGGCATAATCAAAAAGACACCTTCTAATGAGAAGAGGTGCTAAAGATACGGAGAAACTGGAATCCTCATAAATTACCAGTGGGGATCTAAAATGGTGCAGCCACTTTGGAAAAGGGTTTTTGCCATTCCTGAAAATGTTAAACAGAGTTACCATATGATCCAGAAATTCCACTCCTAGGTATGGACCTAAGAGAAGTGAAACACGTGTCCACACAACAACTGGTGCTCATATGTTTGGAGTATCATTATTCAAAATAGCTGAAAATTGGCGACAACCCAAATGTCCACCAACTGGTGACTAGATGACCAAAATGGGGAATATTTAGCCAGAAGAAGAGAAGATGAAATGATATATGCGATAGTAACACGGATAAGCCTTGAAAACATCATGCAAGATGAAAGACTCCAGACACAAAGGCCACGTATTTATTTTATGATTCCATTTGTACAAAATGTCCAGAGTAGGCAAATCCATATAGACATAGAGGTTAGTGGTTTCCAGGGGAGGGATGACTTGAATGGAGAATGACTGCTAATGCTTTTTGGGATCATGAAAATGTTCTAAAATTAACTCATGGTAGTGGCTGTGCAACTCAGTGAACATATGAAAACCACTACATTTTACTTAAATGAATGAAACATGTGGTATGTGAATTATATATCAACATAGCAGCAGAGGCATAAATGATAGGACCACTAACTTAGCCTGGGGACACTGGGAAAACTTGCCAAAGTTTCTCTTGCTTGCAAACGAGAAGAAAAACCTCAAGCTATGTTGAGAAAATGAAAAAGGAAGAGAAGATGAATTTTATTGGCTAACACACCTGGAAAATTATACTAACTGGAAATATACAGTATGCTTTCAGCTCTCACCAGAGGGGACGAAGTGGCACCCAGCAACCACAGATTCTTCCCCTCAGTGTTTAGCAAGCCCAGCAGAAAGACAGCTGAGCTCTTCTGACCTCCCTGGAGATAACCAAGTGGAAGGGTTTGACTGGTGCTACTTGAGACACAAACTTATTCCTGAATCAGTCACTGGGAGGGTTAAAAAAAGAAAAGGGGGATGGCCTGTTGTATTTTCATTGGCTATCCTAGTTCACCCGCCTGTCCCTGTGGGATGTGTATTTAGTGCTTTGCAGTTTTCCAAGAGAGCTAGAACTCAAGCTGAATCTAAAGAGAAGAATGAGTTTGCAGACAATAGATAAGTAAATAAATCAATAAATAAGTAAATCAATAAATAAGTGGAAAAATGCAAAGGAAGAGAATTCCAGGTTGAAGGATTCATATTATTCAGGCTAGAGTGCTGTGGCATCAGCTTACCTGATAGCAACCTCAAATTCCTGGGTTTAAACAATCCTCTTGCCTCAGCCTCCCAGGTAGCTGGGGCCAAGGTTGCCCACCGATGCCTGGCTGATTTTTTTCTATTTTTTGTAGAGATAGGGTCTCACTCTTACTCAGTCTGATCTTTCTTTTTTTTCTTTCTTTCTTTCTTTTTTTTTTTGTAGAGACAGTATCTTACTATTGCTCAGGCTGGCCACAAACTCCTAAGCTTTAGGGATCCTCCTGCCTTGGCCTCCCAGAGTGTTAGGAGTATAGTTCTGAGTCACTGTGCCTGGCTGATTCACCTGTAATTTTTTTTTTTTTTTTTGTAGAGACAGAGTCTCACTTTATTGCCCTCGGTAGAGTGTCGTGAAGTCACAGCTCACAGCAACCTCCAACTCCTGGGCTTAGGCGATTCTCTTGCCTCAGCCTCCCGAGTAGCTGGGACTACAGGCGACCGCCACAACACCCTGCTATTTTTCTGTTTTGCAGTTTGGCCGAGGCCAGGTTTGAACCCGCCACCTTCGGTATATGGGGCGGGCTCCCTACTCGATGAGCCACAGGCGCCGCCCTCACCTGTAATTTTTAATGCCATTTACCCCTATCATCAGGTCTCCTTCCTAGGGAATTAATAGCAAAGAACTGACAGTTCTGTAACAATGCCATGGTAATTTTATGTTCTACAGTAAAAATTTAGCAACCACATTATAATAGGCTATTATTGGCTATGAAAAATTACATTTAGGACTTACCCCTTAATATGCAAAACTTAATCAAGATTTCCTTTCTCCTGGATAGTTTGGGCTTGGTAACCTAGTTCAACTTTAATTAGGGTTTCCTTTCCTTTGGATAGTTTGGGCTTGCTAACCTAGTCCAACCCATCCCAAGATATTTTTTCTACCTTGCCTCTCATAGCCCCACTCTTTGGCCACCAAAGTAATAGACACTTTTCCTCAACAAATCTGATCTTCCTCATCTCAGTGAGTAAAATTCAAATTCTTTTACCTGGCCAAGCCAGAAATTTGAGATCATCTGTTATCCCTCCTTCCTTCTCCCATCTCAACAGCCAATCTATCATCAGCTTGTTGAAATATTGCCTCTTAACTATTTTGAACAATGCCCTTTCATCTCTGTTCTCCATGTTAGTAGTATGAGACACTTCATGATTTCTTGCTTGAATTATTGGATTTAATAGGCTCTTCTGGTCTCTGAACTGCTTTCCTTGAACTCATCCTTCATACTCTGGCCAGAGTAAACTTGTCGATATGCAAATCTAGTGTTGGCTTCACCCAGGCTTAAAATGCTGCCCTCAAGATATAACCCAGTATCAATCCCCTTGGGTGCCTGTTTGCCAGTCTTCTAGATGAGGAAAGTCACCCTGACCTTTGGTATGTAAATAAAAATGTCTCAGGCTTGCATCTCAGAGTGATGGAAACCCAGTGCTCATTGCCAGCTGACCCCATGCTGATATTTCTCCCAGTTACCAGTGGTGCTCATTTCCTGCTTTAACAGAAGTCTCGATCTTATCGGTATCTGTAGATAACTCTCCCGACCACCACCCCTCTGCACTAACCTAACCATTCATTTCCCAGATGTCTCCAGCAGTAGCATCTGTGTGTAGTAGAGTTTTCTTGGAGGTTAAGCTGAAGGGAGAAGGGGGGTATGATTTTTGAGGCAATGACATCAGACCAAAATAGGAAGATGTCTGCTAATGCTTCTCTGCCATTTCCACACGGGAATCATTTCCTAATTCTACCTCTCCTTTGTCCCCAGTCACCCACTATTTTATTGGAACTCTTGTCCTTTCTGCTAGCAGATTGCTTCCAATCATAAGATTTGTGTAGAGAGGCTCGGCGCCTGTGGCTCAATGGGCTAAGGCACCAGCCACATACACCTGAGCTCGCAGGTTCGAATCCAGCCCGGCCCGCCAAACAACAATGACGGCTGCAACCAAAAAATGGCCAGGCATTTTGGCGGGCACGTGTAGTCCCAGCTCTTGGGAGGCAGAGGCAGGAGACTCGCTTGAGCCCAGGAATTGGAGGTTACTGTGAGCTGTGATGCCACGGCACTCTACCCAGGGTGACAGATTGAGGCTCTGTCTCAAAAAAAAAAAAAAAAAAGATTTGTGTAGAGAGGTTTTTCTTTCTACATTTCCCCAAACTACCTTAGTCCTAACTTTTGGTGCTTCTCAGAGGCTTTCTATGTAAACAGTCACTCACTTTGAGACTTATCCTTCGCCTTAAACACAGTACTGAGAGGAATCTTGAAATTATTCTTCTTTCCCATATCTGAATCAAATTTGTACGCATGGTGTCACTCCAGTAATCTTTATCAGTGAATGAGACTACTATGAAGATATCTTCTGCTTTATACAACTGTGGTCTCCAATGCCCAGACTGCAGACCAGCACTGGTCCATGGCCTATTAGAAATAGGACTGTACAGCAGGAGGTGAGCATTAGTGAGCTAAACTTCATCTGTATTTACAGCCATTCCCCATTGCTCACATCACCACCTGAGCTCCACCTCCTGTTACATCAGCAGGGGTATTAGATTCTCATAGAAATGTGAACCCTACTATAAAGTGAGCATGGGAGCATTTAGGTTGTGCACTCCTCATGTGAATATAATAATTGAGTAGATAATATAATAATGTAATGTGACAGTGTAATAATAATAGAAATAAAGTACACAGTAAATGTAAAGTGCTTGAATCATCCCAAACGACACTTTCCCTACAGTCAATGGAGAAATAGTCTTCCATGAACTGGTCCCTGGTGCCAGAAAGGTTGGGGACGACTCGTGTTACCCTGAGCAGAAGCAGGAGTTACCAGGATTCTCCTTAGAATTGGTGTAAGCAGCTTCGTTTCTTTACCACTAAAATATAAAGCATAAATGCCTTGGAAACTCACCCTCCAATTCCAGCTGCCTCTCTACCTCCACCTGCATCTGTGTTTCAACTACTCAATTACTTGCGATTTCCCGAACCTACAGTGTTCTTTCCTGATGCCATTTTTGTTGTGTTGTGTTTTTTGCAAATCTCATTCCATCTTTCTAGAACCTATCTTTATTTGGCTAAGGATACCTTCATTTCTTTATTGGTGAGGACCACTTATCTTTCACTGCCCGGATTTGACCACTGGTTCTATCACTAACTACGAGGCCTAGAGCAGGTGACTTAACCTCTGCATGCTTTAGTTTCTGTATCTGTAAGATGGTGAAGAAAAATAGTTCCTGCACCATAGAGTGGTTGTAAGGACTAATTGATAAAATACATGTTAAGTCTTCAAGCCAGTGCCTGGCACAGAGTAAGTTCTCAAAAAATATATATATATATATACTAGCTATTATTAAAAATCTTGTTTAATTTATTCACACAGCATCATGGTAGGTTTGGCACGATTACCTCATCCTACCAGCAACCACATAGCAACTTCCCCTAGGTCTCTCATGGCTAGAACTTAAGTGAGCCAATGACTGTAAATTGAACGCTCTGCTCATTACACCAGGAGGTCTCTTCAAGGAAGACTGAGTCAAGATGCCTTCCTGCATACATACATTTCTAACCTCAGTTCCAAATTTGCTTTAGAAAGAAGAATCTAATCCCCAGAGTGCACCATTCTCACCTTCTCTAAAAGTCAAAGTTACGTTTCTGAGGGCCTCTGAGTAAAAGTTCCATAAAAGTGTTACATTCTTCTCCATCAAAAAAAAATTGTTTTTCCAAAACACTGTTGCTTTGTTGGAAAGTGTAATAACAGTTGTCTTTTTGTGTAGTGTACCTGGCTACTATTCAAAGCCAAGCCCACTATCCTTTCATTGTTTTTTTTTTCTTTAAATCAGGAAAGACTTCAAATTTGGCTTTGAAAATTTCCTTATTCATAAGAAGGAATAATCCCCTGGAAATCCAGTAGTTACAACCAAAAAGGAAAAACAAAGCTCTGACAAGAAATGACCGGCACTGAAACCATGGGGTTTTCAGAACTAAATTATTGAATTTATGTCACATCCTTTCTTGGCTATTCTCTAGATATATCTGCCAAAAGTAACAAAAATTCTTGCTACAAGCAAAAATCTTCAGAGGTGGTGACTCTGATAATACCTCCCCATGCAGAGCTTTGGGGAAGCATCTGGAGAGGGCTTAAAGGCGAACATGTACTGAATCATTCCCCCAGGGAGTGAGATTTCTTTAAAGCAGTTTCAGACAGAAGAAAAGCCACCTTCTGACCTCTGAACAGCTTTCTCTGGCAATTTCCAGAAGATCTGCTTCCAGAAACATTTCTTCCTTTGTTACATTCCCATCGAGAACCACTTACAAGACACCTACTCACCTCCAGAGAAGCATCAAAGATGCAAGGGGAAAAATCATATATGTAGTACCGATAGCCTTGAGAACTTATCATCAAAGATTTGGCCAATCAAGAAAGATGCATGTAAATAAAAAGATCCATGGACAGAATAGGCATTATGTTAAGACATGGTTTGTAACATATCTACCTGAACAACTCACCTTCTTCCAGTTTTAGTTTCCTCTTTATAACTGAGCAGAAATAAACAAAAAAGAGACTAGGAAAACAACAAAAAAGTTTAAAAAAAACCCAAGAATTTGTTTTCTGAAAAACTAAACACAATTGACAAATCCTTTGCTAGACTAACAAAGAAAGAGAGTTGATTCAAATAAATAAAATCAGAAATGAAAAAGTAGACATTATAATTGACATCACAAAAGTACAAAGAATCATAGAATTTAGAGAATAGAAGGAAGAATTTTGGAACCAGACTACTGGGTTAGCTTCAAAAGTAGTTCGTGTCCTAATAGACAATGAAATTGTGACATTTAGGCATATATGTTTACTATAATAGAAATAATTTAGATCTTGATAAGGCATAAATCTATCAGTTAACAGTAAATTTCATACAGTATGGGTTCTAATCAGTAGTAAAATACTAAGCCAAACACAAGGAAACCCCACAGATGATTAAATAATCTTTCAGTGGTGTTTTAGCCTTTTGGGCTTCTATAACAGAATACAATAGCCTGGGTGGCTTATAAACAACAGGAATTTATTTCTTACAGTTCTGGAGGCTGCAAAGTCCAAGGTCAAGGTGCTGCTGAAAGAATCAGTATCTGTGGAGGGTCCACTTTCTGGTTTCGTAAAGGTCCATCTTCTCATGGTCTACTCACATAAAGGAAGAGGCAGAAGAGTGCTTATGGCCTCCTATTTATTTATTTATTTATTTTTAGAGTTTTTCAGTGGCTTTATGTATTTTTTTTAAACAAATGACAAATTTTATTACATGAATTAATTTTTATGTCCAAGCACAAGGATAATGAAATACATTTTCCATGCAAAATATACACATTAAATAACATACAGAGGTAACAATGCAGTGTAGGTTTCCTGGGAAGCAGACTCTGTGATAGAAATATACAAGCAGGAAGTGTATTTATTTGGCAGTGCTGTCTAGATGAGGACCGGTTAGAGTGAAAGAACAAAGCGGGTAGACAGAGCAAGAAGTTGAACTCTATCGAAGTCCCAACAAATACTTCAGTTGATCCCTTGAGGAACCTCTGAAATTGGGAAAGCCCCTCAAAGATGTCTGAATTGAGGCAATGGCCAGTCCTTGGATATCTGTCACCCCACAAACATGAACCTTGAATGAGTTGACTTTTTTTAGCCAGGGGCAATTTCCGGAGAAGAACTCAGCAGAGAGCAGCCAACTACCAATAGTCCCAGTAGCTGAGGGGAGAATTAATCAATTCTCATTAATTGTCTTCATATCAGTCTCAAAAGGGTTGGGGGATTTGTGAGAATCTGGGAAGCACATCATAGCATTAACTATAGATGATCAAAAAGAACAATATGTAATTCATAATTTACAGCAAATTTCTGCCTCAATCCCAGACACAATTGAATTTAAAATTATGAAAAGATAAAATTCTAGCAAGAAAACAAAGAAACCACCTGAAATTCCAGCTACTGGAATTATGGAAACTTTGATAGTAAGAGAGAAGAAACAACCCCCCCCCCCCAAAAAAGGCCTCCAAATAGCGAGGAAAATTATTTCTGGGAATACTCATTTTGTTTTTTGTTTTTTTCCCCCAAAGTCTCAAATAGTAGACAACTAATATTTATAAATAAAAATAGAAGATAATTTCAAAAAACAGATTATGCCAAATCTTATGGACAATGGAAAAAGAAGAAATACTTCAAATTCATCCTACTTCATCTGGATATGCCTGATATTAAAATTGGAAAAAATATATTATTATAAAGGGAAATTACAAACATATTTCACTTATAAATGAGGATGCAACATCCTAAACAACATATTAACAAGTTGAATTAAAAATGTGGCTCGGTGGGTAGGGCTCCGGCCCCATGCCGAGGGTGGTGAGATCGAACCCAGTCCCAGTCAAACTGCAACAAAAAATAGCCAGGCGTTGTGGTGAGTCCCAGCTACTAGGGAGGCTAAGGCAAGAGAATTGCCTAAGCCCAGGAGTTGGAGGTTGCTGTGAGCTGTGACACCACAGCACTCTACCAAGGGCAACAAAGTGAGACTCTGTCTCTAAATAAATAAAAATTATTGTTCAAATAATGTACTTTGGTCAAAATTAAATCCAACTTATGTGAAAATTAGTCACTGTTTTCTTTTCTTTTCCCCCACCCCCTCCCTCCTTCTTTCTCTGTCTGCTCTCCCCTTCCCCACCCCCACTGTGTTATTCTCATTAATTGTCCTCATATCAAAGTTCAATACATAAGATTCATACTTCTCCATTCCTGTAATGCTTCACTAAGATAATGTGTTTTACCTCCATCCAGGTTAATAGAAATGCTGCAAAATCTCCATTGTTTTAAATGGCTAAATAGTACTCCATGGTATACATATACCACAGTTTGCCAATCCATTCCTGGGTTGAAGAGCATTTAGGTTGCTTCCACATTTTGGCGATTCTAAATTGAGCTGCAATAAACCGTCTAGGACAAGTGTCTTTATAATAAAAGGGGTTTTTTTGCCTTCTGGATAGATGCCCAGTAATGGTATTGCAGGATCAAATGGGAGGTCTAGCTTGAGTTCTTTGAGAGTTCTACACACTTCCTTCCAAAAAGGTTGTATTAGTTTGCAGTCCCACTAACAGTGTAAAAGTGTTCCTTTCTCTCCACATCCCCACCAGCATCTGCAGTTTTGAGATTTTGTGATATGGGCCATTCTTGCTGGGGTTAGATGATATCTCAGGGTGGTTTTAATTTGCATTTTCTAATAATTAGGGATGATGAGCATTTTTTCTTGTGTTTGCTAGCCATTCATCTGTCTTCTTTAGAGAAGTTTCTGTTCATCTCTCTTCCCCATTGATGTATGGGATTGTTGATTTTTTTCTTGTGGATTAATTTCAGTTCTCTATAGATCCTAGTTATTAAGCTTTTGTCTGATTCAAAATACGCAAATATCCTTTCTCATTGGGTAGGTTGACTATTTGCTTTGGTTGTTGTCTCCTTAGCTGTACAGAAGCTTTTCAGTTTAATTAAATCCCATTTGTTTATTTTTGTTGTTGTTGCAATTGCCACGGCAGTCTTCTTCATAAAGTTTCCCCAGGCCAATATGTTCCAGTGTTTTTCCTATGCTTTCTTTGAGGATTTTTATCGTTTCATGCCTTAAACTTAAGTCCTTTATCCATCTTGAATTAATTTTTGTGAGTGGAGAAAGGTGCGGGTCCACTTTTAGTCTTTTACATGTGGATATCCAGTTCTCCCAGCACCATTTATTGAATAGAGAGTCTTTTCCCCAGTGTATATTCTTGTTTGATTTATTGAAGATTAGGTGATTAGGAAGTTGTTGGTTTCATTTCCTGGTTTTCTATTCGATTCCAAATGTCTATGTCTCTATTTTTGTGCCAGTACCATGCTGTCTTGACCACTATGCCCTTGTAGTACAGCCTAAAATCTGGCATGGTGATGCCCCTGGCTTTGTTTTTATTACTAAGAACTGCCTTAGTTATACGGGTCTTTTTCTGGTTCCATATAAAACACAGAATCATTTTTTTCTAAGTCTTGAAAATAGGATGTTGGTATTTTAATAGGGATGGAGGTAAATTGATAGATTGCTTTGGTAAGTATAGACATTTTAACAACATTGATTCTTCCCAGCTACGAGCACGGTATGTTCTTCCATTTGTTAATATCCTCTGCTAGTTCCTTTCTTAGGGTTTCATAATTTTCTTTATAGAGGTCCTTCACCTCTTTTGTTAGGTATTTTCCTAGGTATTTCATTTTCTTTGGGGCTATGGTGAAGGGAGTTGTGTCTTAGGGCCTATTTTTTAAGAACACTAATTCCATCCATGAGGGCTCTTCTCTTACAACTTAATCACACCCCAAACTCCCCAGCTCTTGATGCCATTGCACTGGAGATTAGGATTTCAACACATGAATTTTGAGGGACACAAACGTTCAGTGGGTTGCAGGTGGGCCTGTTTATGCTCCAGGGGAAGCACATTAGCCTTTCTTTGCCTCATTTCCAAGTCTGGGATAGATCTGCTGATCACAAATAATCTACAAGTATAATTTTTGATCACTCATACCAGCCCTATCGATAACAAACAGCTGATGAATACATATTTTCTGTGGCATACGTATTATATACTGTATTCTTATCAAAACTAGGGAGAAGAAAATGTTAAGAAAATCATAAGGAAGAGAAAATAAATTTACTATTTATCATGAGGAAGTGAATCATGATAAAAGTCTCCATCCTCATAATCTTCACATTGAGCTGGCTGAGGAGAAGGAGGGAGAGACTAGTTGGCCTTGCCCTCTGGAGTGTTGGGGGCAGAAATCTGTGTTAAGTGCACTTGTATGATTCAAACTCATGTTGTTCAAGGATCAACTATACATGCCATGGGCTTCTCCACTAAAGTTTCAAGGCTATTCTTCTTTATTAAAGATCCATTTGCTAACCTCAATATTATAGAAATTGCAGGCACACATGAGGGAAAGCAAAAACCACCTGTTGAGTAAAACTCAATAGTTACGATTAATATAGCACAGCTGGAGAAAAGTCTAATTTTAGCTTTGTAAAAAGAAGGTCATATATTGTAAAATACAGGTGGACCAACGTTTCAATAGTCTATCTTATCTAAAAATGTTTAAGACATTTAAGCTTGTCCATTAATTACCTTGATTTAATAATAGTCTAAGATTTTAAGATAACTGAGAATTTGGAGAATTGCATTTAAGCTGATAACTATAAGCTAATATTATTGATATAAAATTATCAGAACTGTAATTCATATAAGTTGAACACAGAATTTCACATTTTCTTAATTTTAAACATTATATAGAAGTGATGTTATTTTATCTAATCAGCAAACCAGTTTACAAAAAGGCTTAGTTAAATTATAATTAGTCTTTTCATGGGAAAACAAATGCAAATCTTCAAATAAAGTAAACATATTATTATATCATACAGTATTCCACTTTTGTAAAATCATAGAAAAGACATTTAGTTGTTTATCAAACCAATTTAATTTGTTGAATAATTCTACTCACACAAATGTGAAACAATTCTGAACTAGCAGTTTTTATGAGGCCTTTTCTTTTTCTTAAGATACCAACACATCTAAAGTATTAAAAGTTCAGTTTCTTTGTTTTTCTAGAATTTTAGGAATATTGGGTGTAAAGCAGCACTTTAAATTCTCTTTAACCCACCAAAATAGAGTTTCTTTACTTTGACAAAATTAATATTCTAGTTTATTAATATCCTTTTAGAGGTTAGAATATATTTCACCCGGATGCAATGAAAGAATGAGGTTGCTCTCAATTAGGGGCTCACAGACCCACAGAGAGCTCACAGTTCATTCAGTTTTATAGTCTGAGCTGTAGGTCAAAACCAGACACAGAAACAATGACTCACCCATCTAGATTTCCAAGAGCTGTCCTTTCCAGCAGGTCCGAAATCCTTTCTTAATCTTTTTGACTCCAAAGAGACAAACAAACAACAAAATAGACTAACAAACCACATTCTCCCATTCAGGAAACAAGCCAGATTCATGATCCTGCTCTCAGCAAGGGGGTTAATTCCTCAGCTGTGCATAAGCCAGATTCACATATACACAGGGAGTTCTCTCAATTGTGCAGCTGAGATCAGACTAATGATTAAGAGACCAGACTAATGATTAAGTGCCCATTGAACCTGGTCCACAGTGTGGCCTAGACCTGTGGTCCCCCAGCCACAGGCTGTGGACTGGTACTGGCCTGAGGCCTATGAGAAACCAGGTGCACAGCAGGAGGTGAGTGGCAGGTGAGTGAGCAAAGCTTCGTCTGTGTTTACAGCCGCTCCCCATCACTCGCATCACGGCCTGATCTCCACCTCCTGTCAGATCAGCAGCAGCATTAGATCCTCATTGGAGTCCAAACCCTACTGTAAACTGTTCATGTGTGGGATCTAGATTGTGTGCTCCTTAAGAGAATCTAATGCCCACCTCCATTCCTGACCCCTGGTCCATGGAAAAATTGTCTTTCATGAAACTGGTCCCTGATGCCAAAAAGGTTGGGGACTGCTGGTCTAGACCACAAATTTCTGATGCACAACATGAATTCCAACTCTAAGCAAGACCAGCTTGTGATCCAAGATGAGAAACAGACCCTGCTAAGCATGAGATGAGAAGAGACTGCAGCTTATACAGAATGATGGGCTTGGCCAGCTATGAGAAACAAAAACACAGGATGAGAATTTGAAACAAACAAACAAAACCCTAGAGAATCCAAGAGTCCAAAAGGAAAGCATTCTATTGCTTCTTAAGAACTTACGCTGGGAACCAAGAAAGGTTGCCTCCCGGCTTATCTGGCACAAGGGGGCTCTTCTCAGGCAACACAGTTGAATCAGCTCCAACAGGTGAGCCTGGGTGGTTCTTTCCATGGGACAGTCTCTAAATCAGTGTTTTTCAACCTTATTTTATCTCACAGCACACTTGAACTTGTAGTTAAACTTCCAGCACACACTTAAATTATGTTGATCAAAAAAATGAGTTAAGAAAAAAAGAATATGCTTAATATGCTTTGAACTTCTTTGGAAAATAATTTAATTAATTATCTTTAAAATTTTTCACGGCACATCTAAGATCCTTTCATGGGATACTAGTGTACTGCAGCAACGCTTCCGTTGAAAAATCACTGCTCTAAATATATCAAATTTCCAAAGTGTTAAAAACATGAGTGCATAAAAACAGAGAACAAACATCTGTCAAAGATTTATTTAACTCATTAATGAAGGAACAGCAGATGGAAACCCTGGCTCAAGACCATCTCAAGTATCTGCAGCTATTGGAGAAAAACAAGACAGCTACCAGGTTACAAGCAAAACAAATTGGTCCATGTCCTGACTGTTACTTTCTCCATGAAAGTAACTTCTGCAACTGTCTGTCCTTTTTATTTTGTTTTTGCTTTTAATATTATTTTTAACTGACACATAAGAGTTGTACACATTTATGGGAGGCAGTGTGATATTTCTATACATGTATATAATGTGTAATGATCAAATCAGGGTAATTAGCATAGGTAATACCTCAAACATTTGTCATTCCTTTGTGTTAAGAAAATTCAAAATTAGCTCTTTTAGCTATTAGAAAATACGCAATAAATTGTTCAGTATTGTTACCCTCTAGTGCTATAGAACATTAGAACTCACTACCCTTGGTCTTGATAAACTAGTTAAATGATGAGCTGAGAAAAGGTAATTAAAGAGCCTTCAGCGAGGTCTTTGGATCAAACTCCAGCATGACATTGAAAGGAGACATATTTCTCCTTTTGCCTTAGTTTTGCAATTTTGAATAACTTCTTAGCCAGACAGGGCAGACAGCGTAATTGGGAAAAGAGGAAGGGTTTGAGCAGGTGTCTGTTATGGGAAGAAAGATGGCTGAGAAGGTGCAGATAGAATACTGGCATCCTCGTAAGAAAGTTCACACTGGTCCCTTTTCTGTCTGGCGGTAGCCATTGGGTAAGCCAAGATGGGCACATACAAGTCCATCCAGGAGCTGTGGAGGAAGCAGTCTGCCATGATGCGCTTTCTTCTGAGAGTCTGCAGCTGGCCCTACCACCAGCTGTCTGTGCTCCACAGGGCTCCCAGCCTCACCTGACCGGATCAAGCATGCAGACTAGTATATAAGGCTAAGCAAGGACAGGATGGCCATAAAGTTCGTGTGTAATTTTATTTTATTTTTTGCAGTTTTTGACCGGGGCTGGGTTTGAACCCACTACCTCCAGTATATGGGGCCAGCGCCTTACTCCTTTGAGCCACAGGCATTTTAAATTGCACACTATATTAAATTGCACATGAACTTTATGGCCACCCTGTATAGGATTTGTGTGCGGTGTAGTAGAGACAAACACCCAGTTCCTAAGGTGAAACCTTTGGCAAGACTGGCCCTTATGGTGTTAACTAGCTAAAGGTTGTCTGAAGCCTTCACTCTGATGCCCAGGAGTGAGCTGGATGCCATTGCGGGGTTCCAAGAGTCCTGATTTCTTTCTGGATTGATGAAGACTTGTTTGCATGCAACTTTTTGAGGTTATCCTCATTGATCCATTCCATCAAGCCATTAGAAGAAATCCTGACTAGTCCGCAAGCAGAGGGAGATAAGTGGGATGGCGTCTGCAGGCCGGAAAAGCTGTGGCCTTGGAAAGGGCTCCAAGTTCCACCAAGCTATGCGCGTGATTCCTCCCATGCAGCTTAGAGAAGGTGCAATACTCTCCAGCTCCACTGTTACCACTCATATAAGTAATGTTTGTAAAATTCACGCCAAATAAACAATTTAGGATAGTCGGCTCTGCTTAAAGTTGTTATTTGTCTGTTAAAACTAGTCTGCAGACTGTCTCATGAATGCTTGTCAAATTATAGCGTGTGATCTCATTGGAAGACGGTAAGAAGGTGTATCTTGTTGCTAATAAGATAAGCTTTTTTGTTTTTGCTTTTTTTTATTAGGGAGTTCTTCGTCAGTGTCTAAAACACGCTGTGGTATAATAGGTGTAAAATAAATTCTTTAAAAGAGGAAAGAAAAAGTGAGTTCACACTGGAGAGGGAAACTGCACCCAAGGGCAATGTGGATTTCTGGGGCAGGGCACGCTGTGCTGCTCATAGAGTTTTCTTGCTCCAGCCTCCTTTCTGGCCTGAAATCTCATCCTTCTCCACTCGGTTCCCCATATAGCCTGGTGGCCATGCCCACTGTCCTTGAAGAGCTCTGCTCCCCACTTCCCTGGGTTCTGCATGTTCCTCTATCTTAAGGCTTCCCCCTCTTCTCTGCGTTCTCTGAGCATTGGAACAGACCTCTTGTTCCTTGGGCTTATCCAGGACCTTGGACCACATCCAGTAGTTGGTGCCGGTCTATGTCAAATGCATGGTGGGGATCTAGAAATTACATTCACAACGCCTTGATTCATCACCCCTGAGGGGGGCCAGATCATTGCCCCCCTGGTGGGGACCCTGAGACCTTTCCTGCTCCAAGGAGTGTGGTCCAGCCCGAGGCTCTCTCCTCCACCGCTCCCTGATCATGCCCACAACTCTGCCCTCACTGCAATACCTGGCCCCACCCGAGATAAGAGGCCTGAGCTCTGCCGTTCAGATTCAACGGGTCTGCATCGGAAAGGAGAGGAAACTGCCTCCACGCCCCACCCCATCTCAGCCTCCTTGTCTGATACTTTCTGTCTCATCTCAGACCACAGCTTCTGCCCTCAGAGTTCCCCTTCTAACAATGTCCAGCCTGTTTCCTCCTCTCCTGAGCAAGAGGAGCACATTCCTGCCTAGCAGGCAGCTCTGGGCCGAGCATACCTACCCCTCCAACTCACTCCTTACCTCTGTAATCCTGTCTATCTCCACCCGGTTACCCTCACAGCCTGGTGGCCTTGCCCACTGTCCTTGAAGAGCAGAAGAGCTCCCCACTTCCCTGGGTTATAAATGTTCCTCTACCTTAAAGCTGCCCCCTCTTCTGTGCTTTCTCTGAGGTTATCCTCATTGATCACACACACCAGGTGGCCTGCAGATCAGACCTCTTGTTCCCTGGGCTTATCCAGGACCTTGGATCACATCCAGACTATCTTTGCAGCTGTAGCTTCCCCAGGCTGGCTTCAAGGTCCCCGCATGACCCAAGGCTGGGGTAGGATTAGATATAGAACACCCCTTCCCTTGGCCCCACGTCCACCTGTGTCCCAGGGCCCCAGGACCCCAGGGCTGGATCCCTGGAATTAGCTTCTCCCGGGATCATCTCAAAATCCAAGAAAAACCTGCAAATGGCCTGAAAACAAATCCAGGTTTCTTCAATTTGGCTCGCCAAAGTTTGGAAAAGGCTGAGATGTGTGTATCATTAGGGGAGGTATTTCTGGCTATGCTTCAAAACCTTTAGTAAAACCCCACACAGGCCAGAGCTCTTATTCTTCCAGCCGTCCCTAGCTCTGCAGACTGCTAGGGGCACCCCCGCAAGACGTGAGCTCCCACTGGCTCTGCAAGCTCCCTGAAGAGAACTCATTGGGCCTGGGGCCCTTCCTCTAGTGTTCTCCAAGGAAGGACAGCCCCAGAGCCCCAGAGCAGCTGGCTGCCCCAAACAAGGAGTCTAAGACTGAGCCCAGTGCCCAGGGTTTGAGCCATTCTACTGGCTAACTTGTTACCGTATCCATGCTGTAAAAAATATCAAGGCCTATCCTCACACAGAGTATTTCTGAGGATGGAAGAAGATCTGATCTGAATGACTTTGCAAATAACGAAACATCAGGTAAGCATCAGCATTGCCATTCCTAGTAATAATATAGGAAATAATAACAGTAAAAACTGCAGGTGTATCATTAATACACCTGATCATGACATGCGTCATAACGGGGTTTCCGTCATCCCCATATGCTGGCTTTCCTTAACGTCACAGAGTGGGACACCGTTTCCCCCATTCCTCTTGCCTAGATGAGATGTGCATTACTATCTGAAGATTTTTTTTTTTTTTTTATTGTTGGGGATTCATTGAGGGTACAAGAAACCATGTTACACTGATTGCATTTGTTGGGTAAAGTCCCTCTTACAATCATGTCTTACCCCAAAAGTGTGGCACCCACCAGACCCCACCCCCCTCGCTCCTTCCCTCTCTTTGCTCTTCCTTTCCCCACCCCTCCCTCATTCTTTCTCTCTCTGCTCTCCCCTTCCCCCACCCCCACCGGTCATTAATTGTCATTAATTGTCCTCATATCAGAATTGAGTACATGGGGTTCATGCTTCTCCATTCTTGTGATGCTTTACTAAGAATAATGTGTTCCACTTCCATCCAGGTTAATACAAAGGCTGTAAAGTCTCTGTTTTTTTTAATGGCTGAATAGTATTCCATAGTGTACATATACCACAGCTTGTTAATCCATTCCTGGGTTGGTGGGCATTTAGGCTGTTTCCACATTTTGGCAATTGTAAATTGAGCTGCAATAAACAGTCTAGTGCAAGTGTCCTTATGA
>CAUYRH010007980.1:0-18141 GCA_963574655.1 Perodicticus potto
TGTAGTCCCAGCTACTTGGGAGGCTGAGGCAAGAGAATCGCCTAAGCCCAGGAGTTGGAGGTTGCTGTGAGCTGTGTGATGCCACGGCACTCTACCGAGGGCGATAAAGTGAGACTCTGTCTCTACAAAAAAAAAAAAAACCCTCAGGAAGATTTTGGGGCAGCGTCTGTGGCGCAGTGGGTAGGGCGCCGGTTCCATATACCGAGGGTGGCAGGTTCAAACCCGGTCCTGGCCAAACTACAACAAAAAATAGCCAGGAGTTGTGGCAGGCACCTGTAGTCCCTGCTACTCAGGAGGCTGAAGCAAGAGAATCACCTAAGTCCAGGAGTTGGAGGTTGCTGTGAGCTGTGACGCCACGGCCTTCTACCAAGGGTGATAAACTGAGACTCTGTCTCTAAAAAAAAGAGAGAGAGAGAAAAACTACTTGGGCATGGTGGTGCACACCTGTAGTCCCAGCTACTCAGGAGGCTGAGGCAAGAGGATTGCTTGAGCCCAAGGTTGCTGTGAGCTATGATGATGCTAGGGCACTGTACCCAGGACAACAAAGTGAGACTCTGTCTCAAAAAAAAAAAAAAGCATTCTATAATTTTGAGGATTTACCATTTGATGTCAAAGTTTATGATATGAAAAGTCTTTTATTTATGTTATCTTCTGATGGAAATAAATATTTAAAATATTTTCAACAAAGTAGCAATCAACTTATTACTTCATCAGAGCCAGTTTACCAATTGTCTTATTGTTTTCAAATTAAGTCAATAAGCAGGCAAATGATTTTAAGAAAAAAACTTTGTTAAAGTAAAAAATATATACGTATATGTGTACACACGCTCACACATACACATCAAATGATTTATAATATACACAGCATACCCAAAAGTGCATACACATTTAAAGAAAGAAAACACTCCATTCTCAATTACAAGAGGTGCTCAACACGACTTGTATTCACCTTTGTCATCAGTATATATTGAGTATTATAATTTTATTTATTTATTTATTTATTTTTTGAGACAGAGCCTCAAGCTGTCACCCTGGATAGAGTGCCCTGGCATCACATCTCACAGCAACCTCCAATTCCTGGACTCAAGCGAGTCTTCTGCCTCTGCCTCCCAAGTAGCTGGGACTACAGGCGCCCGCCACAACGCCCGGCCATTTTTGGTTGCAGCCGTCATTGTTGTTTGGCGGGCCCGGGCTGGATTCGAACCTGCCAGCTCAGGTGTACGTGGCTGGCGCCTTAGCCCGTTGCGCCACAGGCGCCGAGCCAGAGTATTATAATCTTAATACAGTTTTTCCTTTCTTAAAATGTGTATAAATGTTTTTGGCCCAGTGTCTGTGTGTACATGTGTGAGCATGTGCACGGATGGTTCTATATAAATAAAATGATGAATGTGAATGTGTTTGCTGCACTACTGCAGCTGTGACCAATCACCTGATGGGCAGGAGCCCATCTGGAGCCGGGTGCCCTGCACTGGAGTCAGGCTTCTGTGTTCCAGGAGGCAAAGGAGGAAATCTGGTCTCTCAGACCAGGCTAATGGCTCCTTGAGGGCAAGGACTGTGTCCCTCACTCCTCTGGGCTTCACCTCACTCCATCTCATCCAGCCTAGCACAGTGCTAAGTACTAAGGTGCTAAGTATTAAAGTACTAAATACTGAGGGCTCAGTGCTTCACCTGTAAAGGGTATTTCTGAACCGTATGATGAAAGAGAATCATCAGTACAGAAGACCTTGGCATGTGACCTCTGTTGCACATGCTGCCCACTCTCCTGTCCTCTGGTCACTCTGTACCCAAGGAAGACACAGACATGTGTTTGGAGCGTCCGTTTCCTTCCAACCCACCCTCTCCGGACACTTCTTGCCATCTCTAACTCCCCCCAAATGACCCCTGTCAAGGGTTTTTTCCCTTTTTAGAAATCCCTTTTGGCATCAGAAACTACCTATTAAATTCTTGGAAAGGGGCTCTTTCCAGGATCCAGCTCAGGAAGGCAAGAAGCATCACACACCTGGGATTCATTCTCCGTAGCAGGGATCTGAGCTCTTGGCTGTGGACCTTAAAAGCCAGGCGGGAAAAACCCAAACGACTTAAAAATAAAACCTTCCACGAGAAAGGGAAAGGAGCATGAGAAGCCTGGGGGAGGACGAGGAGTGCCACCCAGAGCCCCCGAGAACGTGAAGACACAGTGTTCCCCCTGCCCCCCGTGCACCTGTTAGGTTTCTGTGGAAGGTTCCAAACTAGGGCTTGCCGAGGAGCTTCAAAATCTTGGCAAATGCTCCGTGGTTCCTAGGACACGCTGTGCGGTCTGGTGGCGGATGAGGAGATGAACAGTGAGGATAGCAGAGAAGGGAAGTGAGGAGGTAGCCTGCCTGCGAGAGCCCCTTCCAAACACAGACGGCCACGGCTCCACGCGGGCAGGGGAAGGACGTAGCCGGCTGCCAGGCTCAGGGGCCACTGTGGATGCCCGGTGAACACGTCACCGCCAGAGAGCTGCCAAGCTTGCGGCTTTTGTGCTTACCATCAGGCAAGATCCCCAGAGAATCTTCCCACTGAACTTCTTGCACAGCGTTGTTGAGGGGTTCCAGCAGCGTTCCAGTGCTGCTCCGTGCAGGACATTTAAGAGCTTCCTTAGCATCTGGACTCGGTATGCCAGTGGTGAATTCCAGCCATAGCAACAACTCACAATATCCATGCCATTTCCAAATACTCCTGAGCCAAGGATTTAGGGGATGTGACCCTTTGTTGAGAAGCAGTTTTCAAGCTTTCTATGAAATTACAGATCAGTCTGTAGTCAACAACAAAATTCTGATGGGGAAGAGACTACACTATCTCAATGGTAAGGCTTCAAGCCCTGGAGGGCAGCAGCCGTGCAGGGCCAGAAGTCCTGACGGGAACTGCTTCGTACCAGTTCAAACTCAAGTGTCCACTATGGGCAGACTGCTGTGGAGTCTTCACATCCCCGCGGGGTGGCCTCGGCCCTGGGCTCCCCCTTGCCCAATAGTGCCAAAGGTGAGCACATCTGTCCAACATCTGGAACCCCCACCTAGGGACAGACATCATCTCCTGGCTTCCCTCTTTCTTGCCAACAGGAAGAGAGAGAAGCACAGAATTTCAGAGGTCAAAAGCCCTTTATAAGATCGTTCACGTTTGGGAGAACTGGCGCACGGAGGGGTAAGTGGTTTGCCAACAGTTTCACAAGCAGGAGAGTTTAGGTACAAAAAGGGCTGCCCACACATCGGCTCTCAGTAATGACTGCCCACCAGGGTGACCATCCCAACCCCTGGCAGGTCTGAGGGTCTTTCCACGGTACCTCCCTGGAAGGCAGACCAAGCCAGGGACAGGCCCTGCAGTTTCTGTGAGAGCCCATCAGGATGACCATGAAATGAAATCAGGAATCTTCTCCCCCAGCCCGGAATCCCGTGCTGCTGGGGCTGAGAAGCCCACCGCTTGAGACGTTTCTACGCAGGCAGCAAAACACCAGTGCCAGCAGCAAAACACCAGTGCCAGCAGCAGAAAGGAAGCAGAGGTGGCCTTACGCGTGAGCCTTCTGGAAGGGCAGCCCGTTGAACCAAGAGTCAGGCAGGGGGCCAGGAAACCAAACTATTCTTAGCCCAGACCGAAGGCCAGAGAGGGATGAAAAGAAGTCTTTGCACTAAAAACGTCAAGGAGAAGAGACCCTGCCATCCAGGGGGCCCTTGCATGGATGAAGTGGCAAGTGTAACACACAGAGAGATGGCGGCTGAGACTGCTTGGCTCTCCCTGACCCTCGGCACAGACCCCCCGCTTCTTGTCTCCACCTGTCAGATGCCTTAAAGGCCCCCCCTCACTGGCCCTCTGTGAAATGTGACAGCCAGTCTAGAACTCTCGTTTCTTTCTTAAGCATCCTTAAGAACTAGTTCCAGCTAAAAAGCAAAGGTGCAGCCAAACTCCTCTTCCGCCTCCACCCACAAGCGCGTGCAGACCCGGAGCCACGTTCCCCAGGCCTGTTCCTCAGGACTCTGCTTCCCACAGATACACTGCCAGGGTCAAAGGATCTCATGATTTGGGGAAATGCTATTACCCCGACCCCTTACAAGATTCACAGTACGAGTTAGTGTCCTGAAGGTGTTAAGAAGTCTGACTGTGAAGGCCGATTAATGCTGAACAAGCTGTGGCTCCTCCAGCTTATCTGACAACCTAACTTGTCAACATTCCACAGAAACAATGTTCCACCAGGTAGAATTTGGGGGATTCTAATGATGGGGAGGTCAGGAATAGGTTTCCAGGAAGAGGCTGCATTTTGTCTGGGCCCAAAAGATGAGTAGGGTTTCATCAGGCCCAGATGGAGCAGGACGCACCACCTTTTTGTTCAACACTCTCGCCCAGAACTTCCTAAAAGTGAGGCCAGCGCTGGCTTTATGGGGCTGCTGTCCTGGTCTCTGCTGCAGGGTTGAGCGAGGGGCACAGGCGCTGACTCAACACAGGAGGAACACCATGTGCACAGCAGGGGGAGCAGGGGTCAGAGAGAGAAGGGGGAAGAGAGGACCCGTCAGGCCAAGGGTCCTTAACCCACTGGGGACATGCTCTCAGCACTGGCCTGGGCAGCAACATTCACTTCTATCTGCTGTGGCTCGTGGAAGAGCCCCAGGCAAGCTCTTCCTCTCTGCAGGCCTCAGTTTCCTCATCTGTAAAATGACAGACTGGCTGCGTTCTCTCAGGTCACTTGAAGCATCCGTGTTTCAGGGTTCTGTGATTATGAGACGGGACAAGATGGCATATTCCAGCTAAGGACCAGGAGGTTCTGGGAACAGGAGGAAATCAGCAGGAGGAAAATGAAGCCCGCTCTGTCCTCCACTCTCTGAACAGTCTCCTACCTGTGATCTTAGGAGCCTGCTTCTCAGACTGGGAGGGTAAACGTGGTATACCGCCCAATAGTGCTGCTCAAATCCAGGAAAGCAAATTTGATTTTTGTACTAAAATCAGGACATATTTTAGAGTAGGATGAAATAGCCTCAGTGTATTTTAGAGATTAAAAACTGAAGACTTTGGAGCACATTACCTGGTGTGTGTTGCCTTTTGCCTGAGGGCTCCAGAGTCCGTCAGGGGCTCATACTGTCTCCCAGTGTCAGGGTAGAAGCTGAAGGCAAGTTCAACTGATGAACTCAGAGCTTTAGCCACGTAAATCTCATAGAGACAGAAGCCCACTTGCCCTGAACTGAGCTGTGCTAAAGAGACTGGGACTCACCATTGGACTGGTCCTCTCCGTAGTTCTTATGGGATGGTGCGTACAAGAACATCAGAGCAAAGACGTACAGGTTCCACATCCCGTAGATGCCTGTGAAAAAGGCACTGTTCACTTGGACCGTGACGTCTCCCCATTTCCAATGTCCTTCTGTCACCTACAGGAAAAGCACATGATCCTCCATTGGAACAGGAAGAATCATAACACAAAGGAACCGACCACAACAAAAACCAGGCTTCTTCTCTGTGTACAGAAAAGTGAAGGACCAGGTAAGACTCCAGCGTTCTGTGTGAATTAAGGTCAGTGGAGGCCTTGTTAGGTGGCAAGCACAGCTGGGTGTTCTTACCATGACTGCACACCAGTATCACCTGGGCAGTGTCTCTTGCTAAAAACAGCACCTCATGGTTGTCCCTAAATTAAAGAAATTGTGTCTGAGCCCAACACTTCTTCATGGCGGTAACTCCCCTCTGCGGCCTCCCCAGTGAGAGGTGCAGTCTGTCCACGGGCAGAAGCCAGCTCTGTTGCTGGTGACTATACTTTTAGAACCTGATACACCACAGGTGTTCAGTGAATACAGATTAATTCAAATCTGGGATCTCCACTCACTCTCTTTAATGTAAGACAGTAAGTCTTAAGATGAAGACTCCATACTTCAGGGTTTTTTTAAGGGTAAAATAAAAACTTGCAGGGTTATTAAGAAGAATTAAGTAAAAATATTTCTAGAAACTGCCTGGCACACAGTAAAACTCATTAATTCTTAGTTATTTATATAAAGCCCCTCCAGGTAAGTCACTGCAAAGGTAATTATGAAGCATTCTCATGCTTTGCAATTCTGCCAGAGAAGTTTGGAAGCTGCTTTTGTCTGTGTTAATGACTTGGTGATTGTTTTAAGGGCTGCCTAAGACACATGGATTATCCTAAGATTTGTCAAAAGAACTGTTGAGCTGAGTGACTAATAATTTGTATCAGCTCTGAAATCAATGAACTGTTTTTGACCACTTCCGTTTGCTACAGGAAACTGAAATGGTGATAAAAGAAAGTAGTGGATAGATGTTCCTGTGACAGCTGAACGAGTCTGAGTTATATAAACCATCTGTAGGAAATTGTAAGACGACAGGACACTGGATCAAAATGCTAAGGCTTTTAACAAGCAGGTGGGTTTCACCTCTGTTTATAGCACAGTGGACCTGTACTCATTCCGTACTCTCTGAATGACTCCTGGGCTGCCACCTCCCTCAGCCTGGTAAGGTTGCAAATATAGTTCTTTCCTTCTGAAAAACCTCAACTGTCGGTTCACCAGGTTAACCTATTACAGACTTCCCAGGTTTAGTTTGTCCTTGGTGATATATAATTGTTCGTTTTGGTGAATCATAAGCAAACCACCACCATAAGCTCATTTATTTTGGAAAATGATTCATTTTATATGAGGAGCCTAGAAGTGTTTTTGGTCAAGAAGGATTTTTTTTTTTTTTTTGAGACAGAGCCTCAAGCTGTCGCCCTGGATAGAGTGCCATGGCATCGCAGCTCACAGCAACCTCCAATTCCTGGGCTCAAGCGAGTCTCCTGCCTCAGCCTCCCAAATAGCTGGGACTACAGGCGCCTGCCACAACGCCCGGCCATTTTTTGGTTGCAGCCGTCATTGTTATTTGATGGGCCTGGGCTGGATTCGAACCCGCCAGTTCAGGTGTACGTGGCTGGTGCCTTAGCCGCTTGAGCCACAGGCGCGGAGCCAAAAAGGATTTTTTATAACCATGACTAATTTCAGGACAATGTACCAACACTCAAGCTACTTAGAACTTCTTAGAAATGTCTCCAAAGGTCACTCTTCTTACTTTTAAATACAGAATATCCTAATTTCGAGAAATTATAGTGCTTAAGAACGTCCTAATGATGCTTTTTAATGCACATAATGGAAGGGGAAATGCAGCTTTGGGATCATTCCTGGAAAACAGAGACGGCTGTCCTACCTCAGGGAACTCGTCCGTGTTTGATGAAGAGGTGAGGGTGGGCAGGGTGAGCTACGAGCTGGAGCACCACACTTTTGCTCCACTGAGGCAGCGGGCCTGCAACTAGGGAAGGACTGGGAAAGATCCTACTTCTGTGAGGTAGGTTGGGAATAGCCGGTATTGACAACACAATACGACTGATTCTTACTTGGGTGGGCATGACTGACCTCGCTAAGGAAACACCACCTGCACACACAGTGCTCAGCAGACAGGTGTTGAGTGAACTGGTGAGTGTGAGGACATGTGGGGAAAGCAGGGCAGATCCATGAGGGTAGACAGAGGGAACAGAAACAGCTGCTCTAAAGAAATGCCTGGCAAAAAAGCAAAGAGAAAGTGCTGCAGCCCAGGGTCAGTCGTAATGCTCCAACTTAAAAGTGTGAGGAGGCGTTACCTCATTTAAACATTGACCAACTCTTCTAGTGTCACCTAAAACAAGGGCTAACACAGGGATCAGCAATGCTATGATTCGTCTGTAATCAGAGCCATGGTTAACATTTATTCAATGCGAAGGATGTACCAGGCACTGTATTTTCTGTGAAAGGTATTTCTCAGTCTTAATAATGAATCTGTGAGGTAGACAGGGAGTATTTCCGCTCAGCACATGAGCGAGCTGTCGCCTACAGAGATGTGATGTCTTGACGTCCAAGGTTCCCAGCCAGAAAGTCATGGCTCTGACTGCAGAAGGAGGAGTTCTTAACCGCTATGCGATATGAAGGCTGGAGTTTTATCTCAAACAGGAGTTGGTCTCTGAAGGCAGCACGTGATACAACTAGGGTAAGGTCTAATTTCCTTTGGAAATTCTCTTCCTTGCCCAAATATACATTTTTTACACAGGATGTACACACAGGTTTATACATTCAAATCTGTACAGTGTCTACACGCTGGAGAATCTAGACGTAGCAATGCAGGTGAACAATGACTGTGATTTTCCAGTAGAACCGCTGTACGAGATGCCTGAACTACTAGGGGTGCACAGGGGCAGGGCCCGAGCAAGGGGCTCTCAGATTCCCCTCTCTGACTTGCTCTGGGACACTTGCCCATTGTCCTAAGGGAGTGGCAGTTACTCATGCTACTGAATTGTAATCTGTGAATGTGTTATTTCCTGCTGCGGGCAAAGTGCTGAACTGCATAAATGAACTGTGCAGGCAGAGAAACTGTGCTGTTTGGGGCCTGGATTGTTTCCCCTCTCCTCTCTCAATTATTCACGCCTGAGCCGCCCTGAGCTCTGAGCACATTCCCACACCGTGTACCATAGCACACAGCTTCAACAGAGCAGGCCTTGTAAGTCCGAAACCTTACTGACGCCAAGGCAGGGAGGGGACAGTCTCCCCCTTGTAACTTGCAGAGAGAAAAATCAGGTAGCCCCAACCCCAAACCACCCCCCTCCAAAGTAAAACCTCACCCTTTGCATAAGTCTTATTTCTAAAACTCGCTGATTTTTTTTTCTGATTTCACATTTGAACAATCTACTTTTGTGTGAAACCACCCAATTATAGCCCTGGAGCCAAGTGAAGGTCAGATCCCTTCACACCCAGTAGTCCTGACAACCGACATTCCATGAACAACAAGATTTCCAAACCCCAGAGCCGGCTCTTACCGGAAACGTTTCCTCTGAGAGCAGCCGAAAGAAGGGATCACACACACACAAAAGGGGGGACGGGCTTTCTGGGAACTTGCTGCATGTGGCTTGACCTGAATGTCGGGCACCTGGGAGACCCCGTGGTGGAGGTCGGTGACCCTCTCCCTCCACTGCCCCTCGGCTCGGGGCTGCCACCACCTCTAAACAGAACGCCTCTTTCTCTTCCAGAGGGACGGGGCTGAAATACCAGACTGTGCTGTACCATCTCTTGGTTGCTATGACTGAGGCCATTAAAATGGCAGGCATTAAAAGACTGCACCTCAGGACCCAGCCACAAAGCCTCAAGGTCACTGCATTCCACAGCTTCCCTGCCTTTCATTCCTGGCCTCAGAGCTTCGATATCCTGGCGAGATCCCCTTGCATTATATTTCATGGGGCTTAAATGCAAGCTCTCTCAGCAAGCCCCAGAGTATAATGGGGGTTTTAATACATGCCTTTCACCTAAGGCCGGGATCCATTTCAAAAAGTTACCCAATAGGTTTCCTTTCAGGTGAGCTCATTGCCCTGACATTCCAAAATGGCATTAAAAAATAAATCCTCTGATGACTATATTAATACGGTACCTGGGACATGGAGAGTTATGCCGGAAAACGTCTTAGATGTCTATAAATAAACCTTAAAAAAAAAAAACCAGCAGGAGGAATGTGAGGAGCTAATGGAATTCAAAAGGCCTCATTGCTACCCCCTTCGAGTTGAAATCCACTCCAGGCCGACTGTCTCAGATATAAAAAGCCAGCTGTGTTAGAAAATACTGGGGCAATGGAATATTAATCTTTCTCTTCAAAGAAAAACCACAAACTATGCGTCTTGGAAGACAGCTTCATTTACTTTAAAAAGTGCACTAATTAAACACATATAAGGTTAACTTCTGACAGCACGCAGTTGTCTTAAGAATCTGTCCCTCTTGACATTAGGCAGAAGACTCTCGGCAGAGACAAAACGAACACGAGCAAAGAGGGGGCGGTTGCAGCTCTCAGAGGTGCCAGAGCAGGCCCTGAAGTGCCCTCCCCTCTGCAGTCCTCAGAATATATCTTGGAATTGCCTTTTAGACCTTGACCTGGCTTCCTCCAGGTTCCTCCTTCCCCCCAAGTGCTCTGTGCTCTCAGCCTCACAGACCTGGCTGTGCGAAGTGTCACCACCCTGTCTGAAAGACTGAAGGAACGAAAGGATTTGGTCATACCAGGGAGTTAGCCAAGAAGAAGTCAGGCCTTAGACACCCTTGTTGGAATATGGGTGTTTGAGACTCAGCTGGGGGAATAAAAAACTCATTCAGAGTTTGAAATAGTTTCACGGCATTTGGAGTGGACAGCAAAGTTTCCAAGGCCTTATAAATAAAGAGTCACACACACACACACACACCACTGGTGAATATCAGAGCAGATGCTGTGAGCAGAACTCAGGGAGACACGTGTGTGTTGGTTTTATTTTATCCACATTCACTTCATCCTTCAACAGAGGCAGCGCTGAACTTAGGGCTCCTTGGTTGTCCTTGAACTAAAACAGGAAACAAGTTTATCTTTATTTTCACTAGTCTCTGATTGAAAGCTAATGTTTATTTTAATCATGAATGTAGAGAAATCCCTGTGGTAGTTGACTTTCTTGTCAATGGAAATCACAATAAGTCTTTTATCAATTATAGTTGCTATAGGTACAAATCTGTCAAATACCTGCAGTGTCTGTAATATGCATAATCATCAATATATATATTACATGTATAATATATATATGATTCTCTTTGCAATCCAAAGTGTTGTATTTTACTCACTTAACATTCTAAGATCTGAGACTTGTAGCTTTCACCAGCTTGCCAGAGGAGGCCGTACACAAAAATGCTGAGAAGCTGCTGTGCTGGAGGGACGCTGCTAGCAGACGGAGCAAGTCGTCCCCGGGCTCCACCCGCACTCCCCAAATTCTCCATGTTGGCTCAACAACAACACTGGCAAAAGAGCCAGAGGACTGGGTTCTGGTCCCTAACTTATTGCATGTCCTTTGGCAAGACTTTCACCCTTCTTGCTATTGGGGAAAATAGAGCTATTTATGCCTCAGTGTACGAGGCGCACAGCTCATTACAATCACGTGCCCTGTAACAACATTCCAGTCAACAACGGACTGCATCTATGATGGTGGTCCCAAATGATTATAATGCCATGTTTTTACTGTGTCTTTTCTGTGTTTAGATATTTTTAGATACACAAATCCTTACCATGTGTCACCGCTGTCTGCAGTATTCAACACAGTAATAGGCGGTGCGTGCTGTAGCCCAGGAGCAGTGGGCTGTACTCTGGAGCCCAGGCGCGTAGCAGGCTGCACCACTCCGGTTTGTGTAAGTACACTCTATTATGTCCACACAATGACACAACTGGCTAACAACACATTTTCTAGAACGTAACCCCCTTTTGCAAGTCTTCCTTCTGGTGATCCTTGCAGCAAGCTTCTGCACATCTATTGCTGTTACTCATTTGCAGGTGAAAACATTAAACATTAGAACTATTAAGTAATCCATCTACTCCCCAGCTGGAAAACAGCATACATGGGAAATTCCTTCCAAGCTATTGGAGTTCATATTCTAGCAAAGTGGGGTAACAATTCCTAATTCCTACCCTACTTACCTTTCAGGATTTTTGGGAAGCACCAACGGATGATAGGAATGTAACACATTAAACAGCACTTTCCACTTTCTAAAACAAGTTACCAGTATTATCAAGTTACCAATTATTATCATCATTGAGATTTTCAAATAGACCAACATTTTGAGTTTTGGAACTAACCAGTGGAGACAGAGGGTTCTAACAAAAAGAGTGAGTTTTGAATTCTGTTCCAAGTGTCCGTGACAATATGATTATTGAGGAGGACGGTGGTGGGCTTCAGAAGCAGCTGTGTCCATGCTAGATCAGGAACACGCCGAATTAATACTTGCCTGCAGGGCTTGGTCAGGCTATTCTCTTAAGCAATGACACACGTGCCCTTCAATCTAGCTTCAGGCTTTTAATTTATTTAGTGGTTTTCACCGCTTAGGAGGCTGCACTGAAAGGAAACATTCAGTCCCCTTAGCCAGGTGACACTGAGCCCCAGGTTAGAGTGGTCTGAGGAAACCCAGGCTGGCCGGCTGGCCAGAATTACGGCCTCTGTGCTCCTTTGCTCAGAAGTGCTATAGGATTTTCTGTGCAGAGCAGAGGACCCTCTCGAGTGCCACTCTCACCTTGCCGTCTCTGCACCTGCTCACCTGGCTAACGATGAAGAAGATGACGGTCATGGCAGCACAGGCCAAGGTGATGAGCATGAGGAACTTGAACCTGAAAATCAGGCCCTGTGGGAGAGAGAATGAGTGCATGAGTATTCCCTCAGCTGCCACCCATCTTTTTCTCACTGTATAAATCTATAAAAAGCTAATTTTAAAGACAGCTATAAAACCAAACCCCTACGAATGACAGTAAAACGATTTCACATAGTAATATTTCTCCCGTGGAGGCAGGTGTAGCTGAAAAATGTCTCAGGTCAAATACTTGCTGTTCCCTGTCTCTCCTGCAGCAGGACAGCAGAGCCTGGGAAGTGACGTTCACCCCCGGCTGTGGGGCTGCCGATTCGCCTGCCAAGCTGGCTATGCTGCCCTGCCTGGGCTCAGAGATACCACATGCAAGTTTTTGGCAGTTGTAATAAAATTCTGCTCCAGTGAACAAAAAGAAATGTGCATATTAGTCAACATGAAGTGGGTGTGTCTGAATTCTCTCATGTCAAGTGACATGAGAGCCTGGGAAAGTGCCTGTGGTCTCTGGAGAGGAGGGTTTCAGAGCACCCGGGTCTCAGAGAAGGAAGCCTGTGGTCCAGGGGCCTGTAGGGGCAGGCCCACTGAGCACAGAAACCCTCTGGTTCTCCAGGGATGCTTCTCTTTTCACAAGGGAATTAGGTCCATTTCTCCAGGGAGAGTCACTTAGGCATGAACCCAAGGAATCCTTGAAAAATCAAGAATGTGCTGCCTGCATGAGAGATTCAAGGATGTCAAGTGTTTCTCTTGAATGGGGAGCATCACCCATAAACAGAGACTACTGCACTCTCTCTGAGCACTTCTGGATATTTTAGGGATGTGCAGCCCATTGAGAGTCTGGAAATTAGGTCACCTCGGCTGAAACCCTCAGTCTTCGAGGCAATTCTGGGAAAGGAAGCCTTGCTGGAAGCCTCAGCCGAAGCCAAATCCCAATCCCACTGGAACCAGACCCTACCTAGGGGGCACCTGCCTTGCACTGCAGAGCTGAAGGCCCCACCAGACAAGCCGACTCCTTCCTGAGAATGGACACGTGGTGAGTCCGACAGTGAAGTTCACAAACTCGTCTTAGAAGACGTGCTCCACACCTCCCTGAAGGTCACTACCGTCCCCTTCGAAGAGCTCCCCCGGGAAGGTCCACACCTCATCCGCTACCTAGCGCTTATTCCGCCCTTCAAAGCACTTTTTCTGGGTTGAATTCCCAAACTTAATTATCAGGCGGCACGTTACAACTGCTTTGATGGTAATTCCAGATAAAAAGTTCCATAATCAAATGTGAGCATAGTATTTGGCAATGAGGATGAGCTTGCAGACTTAATAGACCTCGTGTACCACAGAGAACGCCAAGATGTAGACAGGACATCTAAATGCTTCTCTGAGTACGAGTTAGCCCCTAATTCTGCCCAGAGACCCTACGTGAGAATTTTTCACGTGTATCCTAAAGCAAGGTCTTCAGTCTCCAGGGCGTGTGTGTCTGCACGTCGGGCCCCGGAGGAGCGAGGTCTGTGCTCACCTCGTAGTGCAGCCGCCGCACCTTGCTCATGGCGGGCAGGCTGGACTGCTTCCCACTGATGTTCCGGAACACCTGGAACACCATGAAGCACAGGAACAGGAAGTACAGGCAGAGGCAGATCCCAGCCACGATGATGAAGGCCATCTGTGCATCCAGTCAAGGAAAGGCCGGCCAGCCCGCACACGCGCCCAGCGCCAACCACTCTCCCAGCTCTGCTGCAAATACTCATTTGCTGTCTAATATTTAGAAACTATTCAGGGGGCATGAGGTGAAAACTTGGCATTCTAATGCCAGCCATCCCAGGGGCTGGTCTTCAAAATTGCTCTCTAAGCCAAGTAAGAAGAAAGATGGCATCTTGCTTAACAGAAATCAGAATGTGCCTTTTCACCACATCACCCGGAGAGTCCCATGCACAATACGTCTGGAGAGGGCTGATATAGTTAGTACATGTAAGGTGCTCGATGCAGCTCAGGTGAAGGGTCACTGAAGGGTCTCATCCAAGGGCCTGGCCCTGCCCCCACACGTGAGTCAGACTTCCCCACACCGGGACCCCAAGGGTGACCATGTTGGGAAACCACTGGGCTCGTCCACAGATCTTCCCAATACTGAGATGCCCTGGCCTAGTGAGGAGGGGCACATAGGGGCCACAGCAGACCCAGGTGTCAAGGCCTGTGACCAGGGCAGCCAAGGCTGCTTGCAATTGTTGATCACTGCAGAAAATTATGTCCATGGAACAGGGACCAGAAGGACAGTTGGCACAGGAGGCAGGGGTCCTGAGGACCCGTCCGGGAGACCCAGCATTGGAGCCCAATCTGAGAACCACCAAGCCCTGGGGCAGCAGGAGCTGGCTTGGAAGGCTGGTGACCTGACTCCGACTCCTTTCTGTTGCAAAAACTTTACCCCAAACTGCTTATTCAAAAAAAAAAAAAAATTAGTATGAACTCAGCATGTGTAGTTCATTAAATAATATATTAAATTCAGTTTCTCCTTCTTTCCTATAACTAACAGTGCCCAGGGTGAAGGGGACATGGGTATTTGTGGAAGGACTGGAGCTTTATTTCCTTCCCTGGACCTGCACCTTGTCTGTAACGTGAAAGGGCTGAGTGAGACTTAACAGTACACACGTCCCCTCGATGTGCCCCTGACGGTTTCTGGTGGGTGTGGTGGGGTGCAGGAATGGGGCTGCTGTCCGGCGTGCTCGCACTGCTCATCTGAGCACTGTGCCAGCCGCGCAGAGCACGCTCACCAGCACGTGCCACGGCACAGCCCCCGAGGCAGAGCACTCCTCATGCTTTCCTCCCCCCTCCAGAGGAGGCTTTTGCTCTCAGAACATTTAACATACTATTTAGGAAGATGAAATGTTTAAATCCAGCATCCAAAAAGGGATAAGCTAAGACTGTCACTTCTGCTTTACGAGGATGATTCACGCAGAGTTTCAGCCAACCAACCAGGAGCCACAGCGACTCCTCTGGAACTAACCACTTAGCCTCTCTCCACTGGGCCTCAGAACTGGAGAGCAGCAGCCCAGGGCAGGCCGGCAGCCAAGGTCACCGTGAGAAGCCACACAGGTGGCTCCAGAAACAGGCTCTCCCCTGAGGCCCACAGACGAGTCTCCTTGGCTGAGGGGAGCAGCCAGCCAGGCTCCCACCCACAGTGAACAGTGGGAAGAGGGAATCTAGGCAGGCTGCAGTGAGACCTCACCCTCACTTCTCTGCTGTGGGGACTGGTCACAGCCCTTTTCACACCGCCTGCTGTAAAGCAAGCAGTAATTCTCATTATTTGCCTTAATTGTGCTATTATCATTCACCTAACAACCAAAGCTCTGGCTGAGCACACGTGGAGCCCATGAGCAGTCTCAGAAAATGATCTTGGGAACTGGGCAGCTAGGGGAAGAAATAAAATCCCGAGCCCATCAAGGAAGGATACAGCCAGCTCTGTCCCCACATCTGTAGTCCAGATGCTGTAGAATGGATTAGTGAGCTGCACCCCTCTGTGAAGAGAATGGGACGCGGTTAATACAAAGGCAAAGGGGAGTGTCCTTTCTACACGTCCGCAGCTCTGCAGCTGGAGGGCAGGGTCAGTATTTAGGCTAAGAAACACCGTGGCAGACCCCAAGGAGGAGAGCTCATGGAATATGATCAGCCCAAACATTTCACGACTTTGGACAGCTGGGCCTTTGAATCCGGTCCTTGTCTGAGGATGTGGCCACGTCCACGTCCTTCATCCTTGAGGTTCCCGACCCCCGTTCTCCTTTACAGACACTCCTTCTACATGATGGCCTGGACACGGCAATGCACGTGTCGCTCAGGGGCACCTGCTCACCTCTCACACATGTCAAATACGAAGAGGCAGAAAGAGCCAACGGCTATCGGACCGACTTGCTTCCAATACCCTGCAATGTGGTTCCGCTCGTGCTGATCCTGGGGAAACAGAATTGAGAAGGGAAACCGAGGCAGGAAGAGAGCAAAGCAATTCTGTGAGTGAGTCCAGTCATTCAGACAACGCTGCCAACCACCTAGAGGTTATAAAGCCCTGCCCTGGAGTCTGGGCACACCAGGATGAAGACAACGAAAATCTCTGCTCTTTGAGCTCCCACCTCTGCTGGGAGACAGAACAGACCATCAGAGAGCCCACCTGCAAGGGCCCTGATGGTATTAAGAACAGGACGCTGTGGGGACAGAAAGGCCCCGTGCCCTGGGCAGGGGAAGTTCTATGGCCCACAAAATGATTCTTTTAGAAGTAAATTCCAATGTGACTTTAAACTTACATTTATAAAGGTGGCGTGATCCCCAGAGGACAAAAGAAAGACATTAAAGCATTTAGATGTGTCAAGTGTTTGAAGTCTCTTATGGTTAAAAAAAATAAGTATTTTCTCCCTATCTTCATTAAAGTCAAGAGCGATTCCTCCTGATAAAGACACTGAGAGAAAATAGAAGAATGAGGAGTCAGAAAGGGGGGGAGAAAAAAGACGTGTCTTGGTGTCCGGGCAGGGACCCTGCGGGGGTCGGGAGGACCGGCCACGCCAGCCGGCTCTGGATGGTTGCCCTGGCTGTCCTTCTGCCCCTCCACTCCACGTCCCTGGTGCTGTGGCTCATTCTTGGATGTCTCTGCCCCAGGACCCTCCCACGCAAGCACCCCTGCCCCCGACAGCTCGGCAGTAGGCAGACGCCCTCTCTCCCCTCCCACTGCTTTCCTGGGAGGGCTGCAAAGCTTCAAAGGTCTGGTTCATGATCAAACCCTAATGGAATTTAAAAATCGTCCATTCTACTATGAGGCCACATGCCCAATGTGAGGACTAAGTTCCAGCTTGCGGATCGTCTTAGCCACAACGTGATGATGGCACCTTTTAAATTTTTGTCTGTGGTATCCTCAGTCCTGTTGAAGTATGATGTGCTGTCCATGCAAATGGACGAGACCAGGGAGGTCAGTATTTCAGGGGTAGGGGAACTGTTAGGCCACCTGGACAAACTACAAGCTGGAAAGAGTCCCTGGTAGTTAAGCTGTTCCTGGGGATTAGACCAGCAGGGCTTCAGAGCCTCCTCATCATGGGAACGTGTGGGTTTACCTTCTCTGTCAGTCACTCACATTCTCATTTGACCCTCACAAAACCCTGTACATCAGGCCTTTAAATCTCATTTTATCCATGAGGGAACTGAGATTCAGTGTGATGATGTCACTTGCCAAAGGCCACTCAGTTAGTCAGTGGGTGGCAAGGCAGGAATGTGGCCCCCAGAGCGCCACCCGTAACCCCAGAGTGCCTCCTGTAACCCTGAGTACCCCCGTAACCCCAGAACGCCACCCGTAACCCCAGAGTGGCCCCTGTAACCCCAGAGCGCCCCCTGTAACCCCAGAGCGCATGCTGTAACCCCAGAGCACCACCCGTAACCCCAGAGTGCCCCCTGTAACCCCAGAGCGTCCCCTGTAACCCCAGAGCGCTCCCTGTAACCTCAGAATGCCCCCCTGTAATCCCAGAGCTCTCCCTGTAACCCCAGAGAGCGACCTGTAACCCCAGAGCTCCCCCTGCAACCCCAGAGCACCCCCTGCAACCCCAGAGCGCCCCCTGCAACCCCAGAGCACTACCCGTAACCCCAGAACACCCCCTGTAACCCCAGAACACCACCCGTAACCCCAGAGTACCCCCTGTAACCACAGAACGCCCCCTGTAACCCCAGAGCGCCCCCTATAACCCCAGAGCGCCACCTGTAACCCCAGAGCACCCCCTGTAACCCCAGAGCTCCCCCTGTAACCCCAGAGCTCCCCCTGTAACCTCAGAATGCCCCCTGTAACCCCAAAATGCCCCCTGTAATCCCAGAGCACTCCCTGTAACCCCAGAGAGTGACCTGTAACCCCAGAGAGTGACCCGTAACCCCAGAGCACCCCCTGTAACCCCAGAGAACCACCCGTAACCACAGAGCACCCCCTGTAACCCCAGAGCGCCCCCTATCACCCCAGAGCGCCCCCTGTAACCCCAGAACACCCCTGTAAGCCCACAGCACCCCCTGTAACCCCAGA
>CAUYRH010007985.1:0-35008 GCA_963574655.1 Perodicticus potto
CGGGCGCCTGTAGTCCCAGCTATTTGGGAGGCAGAGGCAAGAGACTTGCTTGAGCCCAGGAATTGGAGGTTGCTGTGAGCTATGATGCTACGGCACTCCATCCAGGGTGACAGCTTGAGGCTCTGTCTCAAAAAAAAAAAAAAAGAAACTGCAGTCAGAGTGCTTAACAGACCCCTGTTAGGAAATAGAATTAAAAAAATCTCTGGGCTTAGTGGTGTGGCTTGTAATTCCAGCTACTTTGGAGGCTGAGGTGGGGGGATTGATTGGGCCCAGGGGGTCAAGGCCAATCTGTGCAATATAGCAAGATTCATCTCTGGAAAAAAAAAAAAGTGTTAAAACAAAGTCCCTTGCCAGCCCAAGAAGGTGGGGGCAGGAGGAGGGCAGAGGAGAGGTCCAAGGGCCTAAATACCATGAGCACAGGCAAAAAAGGAGAAAGAAAATATTTTTTAAAAAATTGAATGTGCATTAAACCAGAATGCATGCACATTGCAGGCAATCCAACAAGAGACTACAAAGATAGAGTGAGATCTCACCCTGTGTGTGGCCAGGGGCTACTTTGTTACAGACATGCTACCAAGATGACTAGCCCTTAAGTAAGAGGACTGGACAACGCCATCTGTCACATGTAGCTCATCCCCAGTTCACCTGATAGTTGGAGTGACCATCTGTGTTAGCTAATTGTCTTTATCCAAAGAAAAAATGAACTTATATTTTTATGACAGGAGCCAGGTACTTTTTGCAATTCGGAGGTAGGCACCTGCTGAAGGTGAGCGCCTACCCTCCATGGAGACCAGGAGGTGGAGGTCAGGGCACTTTCCCTGTGTTTACATTTTAAATAAATGGCTGCCCCATCCTGAGAAAAACAGTCCTACATGGTCAAAGATTGATTTAGCTCTTAAAAAGAATTATATCTCAAAAAGACAGAAGAACTTAGAAATTTCTAAAGAAAATGCCTTGGAAATAAAGTGGGTGTGTTTCTTTCCCTCTTTCTACTAAGGACAAGGACATTTTATTTTTTTTGGCTGGGGCTGGGTTTGAACCCACCACCTCCAGTATATAGGGCCAGTGCCCTACTCCTTTGAGCCACAGGTGCCGTCCAGGACAAGTACTTTTTTCTTATGTTTTAGATTCATATTTACACCCCACCCTCTTGTGAGGGTACAGATTCCCAGTCTGGGTACCTGCCCTCAGAGTGGACTATGGATGGGGACATGGGAGAGAGGAGGAGGAAGGCCAGGTCCTGGTGGGATGGGTGTTGAGGGGGTGACCGCAAGTGTGGAGGGCAGGTTCAGGGAAGGAAGGGCTGACTGGGGCTAGAGAAGCCCCTCCCTCCCTTGAGGCAGCAGTAAAGATAGCTATGGGGTCCAGCTGTCTGTGGGGCAGCAAGCCTTACCTCCTTGCTCTGCTACAGGGGTAAACCCAGACAGGTAAGACCAGATCCCTATCCTTAGGAGAGACAGTGCCCACCAGCATGGTGAGTAAGATGGGCCGTTAGGCAGTGGCAGCTCCAAGCCCAGCAGGGTGCAGGTGTATGCCACTGTGTTGGTGGGATGCTTTCTGTCAGTGGTGTTCCAGACACTGGGGAACAAAGAGTTCCTGTCCTTGTGATGGTAGCAAATAGACATCACAAAGGTAAAGGTGTTAAGGGGAAATGAGAAGGGGGAGTTAGGCTTATGACTAAGAAGGTGACATTTAAGCAGGGAGCTGGCATAAGCAGGGGGACAGTCAGGTAGAGACCTAGGGGCAAAGGGGATAGGCAGGGCAGAGACCCAGGGTGTCCCAGCAGCAGCATGGTCCTTTCCTGCCAGGCATGGAGTAGGCCAGTCAGGAGATGCTCAGGGGACTTTGGTATCAGAAATAAAAGATAAGTCCCAGGTTTGTGAACCAGGGCTGAGTTAACCAGCGACCTGCTTGACTCTGTGTGTTCTTGTGGGAGAGGGGTGGCTATGAGGCTCCCTGGAAGGGTTTGAACATGAAGGGAAGTCTCAAAGAGCAGCTCTGCCTCCCAGGTGTCTTCCTGGCGACAGCTAGTCCCAGGTGATCTCTGCAGTTATTGGAGGCTCCTGGGTTCTTAGGTGTGATGTCTGCAGACACCATGCCACAAGTGTGGAGTTGGAAGACCTGAGTTTTTGTCTAACTTTGCCAATCAGCCACCTCCTTGACTCTGGGCATGTCAGGGATCTCTACGGCCTCAGTTTCCCCTTAGTAAAATGGGAATTCTGTCTACCTGCTCAGTAGGTATGTGTGCAATTAAAAAAGCCCCACATAGGGCGGTGCCTATGGCTCAGTCAGTAGGGCGCTATCCCCATATACTGAGTGTGGCGGGTTCAAACCCAGCCCTGGTTGAACTGCAACAAAAAAAATAGCCGGGCGTTGTGGTGGGCGCCTGTGGTCCCAGCTACTTGGGAGGCTGAGGCAAGAGAATCACCTAAGCCTAGGAGTTGGAGGTTGCTGTGAGCTGTGTTTCATGAGGGCACTCTACTAAGGGTGATAAAGTGAGACTCTATCTACAAAAAAAAAAAGCCCCACATATTTCAAATGAGGCTGTGGCTAGCAAAGTTCTCTGAAGAAGACAGGGATGGGAAGCAGACAGGAAATCTCAGTTATCATTCTTGTCCCACAGGCCATTTTTTTTTTTATTCCCATCTCACCCACAGATGGCAGGGCAAGGACCTGGCCAACACTGATGCTGGGGAGGCCTCTAGGGATGGAGAGCTGCTTGGCCAGTGACAGTGCAGGTAAGAGTAAAGCTGGAGCAGGTGGGGATCAGCTAGGGTGTCTCCTCTTTGGCCCACATGCTGCCCTCAGCCAGTAGCTGGTATATCCAATATTTGTAGAATTTCAGGGTGTCCAGGACTTGGAAGGTCATGTCAAAGAATGGGACAAAGACAAAAGCCACAGCAGCTCAAAGACAACAGAGCCCAGCTGGTTAACTTGCTAGGTGAGGAACACATACACCCCCTCACACACTTTGTAGGAATTGAGGTGGTTTTTAAGTGCTAGAACGGGGTTCATGATGGTTATGCTAATCAAGCATGGAAAACTAGCACTCTGGGTAGAACAGTTCATTAAAATAAGCCCTGTGGTTCATCCATCAGGGCAGTGTCTTCAGTTTGGTCCATTAAAGCTTCCTGGGGTCATGCAAAGTTCAGGGGTCTTTATCAGCTAAGCTGCTTAGAACCAGTTGTGATGAAATATGTGCTGTAAGTGGAAAATTTCCTGTACAGTTATGTGTTCCTGGGCCCAGGGTGGAGCAGCCCCTGGCATCTGTGAGTAGCCCTCCAAAGCCTTGGTGGCTGTGTGGCTGGGACTGCAGACAGGCTCTGGACCCCGCAGATGGGGTTGTGTCTGAGACACTCAGCCTCTCAGCAGAGAGTGACTCAGATTTCTTTACCTCTCTCTCTTCCCAGGGAGTGCCACATAGGCCCTGGGGCCCTGCTTTATTGCCCTTGGGGGAAGGCTATTCACCCTTTAAGGAATCATTCAGTAGACTACCACTGAGATAAAAACGAGGCAAAGAGAAACGGATGTGGGTGTGGCAAGCATACTGTGCTGGGGCTGGGTCCTGACACGGACCCTCCAGGGTGCTTGGCCACAGTGCTGGCACCTCTTCCCCTGAGGAGTTGGGTGGGTTGGCAGGAGTGCTCTAGCTTCCAGTGGTGTGGACATTATAGTATGAAAGGAACTAGCAGGGCCATGGCCAGCGTCTGAGCAGAAGAATCCCTTTCCCCAGATAAACTCACAAGTGGATGCCAATTAGCAATGAGGTATCTCTGGTGGATTTGAACGTGGCGTCCTTTTTCCTTCCTCCTCATAGTGTCTGAGGCAACCCTGTGATTTTAGGGAAGAGCTGGAAAAGTACTGGCTTAGATCCTGGGGGTACAAAGGCATGTGGAGGACTGGGCTTGCCCCTTTAGTGACTTGGGGAATGACTCATTCTGGATGGCCAAATTTTTCAGATAACTGACAGCTTACCTCTTTTAAGGACCTTATAATATTTATTATTTTGTGTTCTTCATTATGACAAAATATATGTAACTTGAAATGTACTGTTTTTTTTTTTTTTAATATATATATATTTTTTATTATTTATTTATTTATTTGTGTTGTTGCAGTTTGGCCAGGGCTGGGCTCGAACTCACCACCCTTGGTATATGGGGCCAGCACCCCACTCACTGAGCCACAGGCACCACCCTGAAATGTACTGTTTTGGAGTGGTGCCTAGGGCTCAAAGGAGTAGGGCGCTGGTCCCTTACACCAGAAGTGGCAGGTTCACAACTGGCCCTGGCCAAAAACTGCAAAAAAAAAAAAAGAAAAAGAAATGTACTGTTTTGAATATTTTAAGTATATCATTCAGCATATTAAGTAAATTCACAATGTTGTGTGACTATCAGTTTCCAGAACTTTTTCATCACCCTGGAAACACTGTATCCATTAAGCAATAATCCCCATTTTACACTTGTATTTATTTTATCTGAACCATTTATAATCTAAAACATTATCCTTTTCATGTTGATAGAGGAGTAGCAGTGCCATATTTCTGGACTGCATTCAAGGCCAGGCCTATTTTCCTTTGTGTAGATACCCGGGCCCTAGGGAATGTGCCCAGGGACACCTAAAGTCCCTGCACTTCAAGGGCTCTAGGGATGAGTGCTGGGCTTCACCACCTCCCAACCTGGTCATTTATGTTTGCCTGGTGCCCTTCAGCAGGTGGGTGTGACAGAACACTGTCCTGGCAGCCTGTGGCTTTCTGGCCCAGGAGCATCTTTCTGCTAGAGAGGGCAACCTCCCCAGTCATCAACTACGTGATGAACTGTAGGGTCACCACGAACCTTAGGTTGGCATGAAGCATCGTGGATCATTTAAGAGAGAGAGAGAGAAAGAGATTTTTTCATAAATTCAGTCAGACAATTCACTTCATTTTCAACTTGCTTTTTGTTTTCTCTTAAAATGTTTTGGAAATCTTTTTTTTTTTTTTTTTGTAGAGACAGAATCTCACTTTATTGTCCTCGGTAGACTGCCATGGCATCATACTGCTCACAGCAACCTCTAACTCCTGGGCTTAGGCGATTCTCTTGCCTCAGCCTCCCAAGTACCTGGGACTACAGACACTCGCCACAATACCCGGCTATTTTTTTGTTGCAGTTTGGCTAGAGCTGGGTTTGAATCCACCACCCTCGGTATATGGGGCCGGCCCTCTACCCACTGAGCCACAGGTGCCACCCCTGTTTTGGAAATCTTTTAACATCTGCATATATATAATTTCCATACTTTTTTTTTTAAGAGACAGAGTTTCACTTTATTGCCCTCGGTAGAGTACTGTGGTGTCACAGCTCACAACAACCTCCAACTCCTGGGCTCAGAGGATTCTCCTTCCTCAGCCTTCTGAGTAGCTGGGACTACAGTCGCCCACCACAACGCCCGGCTATTTTTTGTTGCAGTTTGGCTGGAGCCCTGTTCGAACTCGCCACCCTTGGTATATGGGGCCTGTGCCCTACTGACTGAGCCACAGGTGCCGTCCTATTTTCCATACTTTTAAATTGCTGCATAATATTTCATATTATGAAGGGGGTGATAATTTTTTAACTATTATTCAGTATATGGGTAATTAGGTTGTTTTCCATTGTTTGCGAAGTATAAACAGCATTTCAGTGAATATTCTTGGATGCTGCTCTTTACACTTGTATGCAAGTATTTCTTAGGTAAACACCTAGAGTGGAATTACTGGCTGGAAGGGGCAGAAGGCTGCACACATTTATAATTTTAACAAACACTGTCAAAATCATTTTCCAGAAAGTCTGGCCCAACTTATGTCCCCAAGATACTCATGTATACTTACTTTGCATAGTTTCTGGGTGCATTGTGGAATAGGGATGTCGTTCATCTTTTCCACTTTTGCTGGTATGATGGGTATAAAAGATGCTACACTATTATTTTCCATTTTGTTCATGATTACTGAGGTTAAGCCTCTTTTTATCATATCTATAGGAATCCTTAATACAGGGTGGCCATACTATTTTAAATTGCCCATGAACTTTATGTATATTCCATATTCCTTCTTTTCTCCCTCCCTCCAGAAATGATGTTGAATTTTATCATGACTTTTTTATACCTACTGAGATAGCATGAGGTTTTTCACTTGTAATAAGGCAATGTTATGAATTATATTGAGCTGTCTTTGCTTTCCAGGGTAAAATCTCAGCAAGGTCATGACATGTTTTTATTTTAATACCACTGAATTTGCCTTGATCATGTTTGTGTTTATGATCAAAGAATGATAAATCTGTAATTTCCTGCCCACCGCTATTCTTGCCTTTTTTGATACTGGAGTGGTGCTGGCGGTACAGACTTCTTTCCTCCCTGCCCTCTTTCCTCTTGCTCACTAATGGCTTGTTGGAGCATTCTCTTCTACTTAGGTTTTAGTGGCACATGTTTATATAGTTCTGTGACCTGTTACTCATTTTTGAGGTAGAATTTTGGTTTTCTTCTCAGTCCTTTGTGATTGATTAGGTTTTCTACCTACTCTTGGGTCAGTTTTATGTTTTCTCACAAAAAATCATATATTTTATATAGATTTTCAGATTTATTGACATAAAGCCTATATTTTATTTATTTATTTTTTTGTGTGTGGAGGTTCTTTATTTACTTTTTTAGACAGAAGTCTGTCACCCTTTGTAGATTGCTGTGGCATCATAGCTCACAGCAACCTCAAACTCTTGGGCTCAAGTGATCATCTTACCTTAGCCTCCCAAGTAGCTGGGACTATAGGTGCCTGCCATAACACCTGGCTAGATTTTCTCATAAAGCCTATATTTTAATTTTAGGTATTTTAGGATTTTCAGAATCTTTTCACATCTATATGTACATTTATCTGTTATCTCTGTTTTTATCTTTATTAATACCTTCCTTCTATTTCCTTTGGGTTTATTTTGTTGTCTTTGTAATGTTGACTAATATCTATTGTATAGAGATTTTCTCTCTTTGTTCTAAACTGTTTTATTCCACCTGCTTTTTATTGCTTGTAAACAATACAATACAGCACACATACAGAAAGATGCACAGATTACAAGCTCTATAAATTCATGTAAGATGAACATTTCCTATCACCAATACCCACATCAACAGAGAACACAGCCAGAACCTAAGAACCTATTCTGCCTTCCATCCACAGAGCCCTCTGACTCATAGGTTATTTTTCCAGCTTTTGATCTTCAAGTAAACGGAATATATAGTATGTATTCTTTATTTTTTTTACTTTTTATTTTTGGCCGGGGCTGGGTTTGAACCCGCCACCTCCAGCATATGGGGCTGGCGCCCTACTCCTTTGAGCCACAGGCGCCACCCTATAGTATGTATTCTTATGTGTCTATAGGAAATGTTTTCCAGTATAGCTTCTTATGTTCATGAGCTAGGAAAACAAAGTGCCTCTGTAGACTTTGAGCACGGTGCAGCTTAGGAGTATGTGTGACTCTCTTGATAAAGCAGATTAGATTTAATACAAAGGCCAGAAAACACCTCTTTTGGGTGCAGAGGCCTTTTTGGTCTCCTTTCTTGTTCTTGGGTTTGCTGGGGAAAAGTGAGTGAGGCTGCCTGACAATCCAGGTCCCAGCAGTAAAGTGTTCAGGCACATGGCTATTGCCTTGCAGCCCGGGCTCAGCCACTGCGGAGGCTGCTACAGTGACCTGGAGTTTCGGTCACTTGCCACTGAGGGACTGGGCATGCCCTTGCTTAGAAAGCTCCTGGCACATTGATTCTTGGAGGAAAAGAATAGTATGTTTTGGAACATGGCCATTTTCTCTTTGCTCTCTCAGTCAGAAGATTTCACTGGAGTGGTTCCTGCCCCCATCTCTGCCTCTCCCAGGCCTGGTAGAGAAGGCAGGTCAGGCGATGCTTGTTGGACCCTGTGTCCCTGGTGCCCAAATGATGCACTAATCTACCCATTTTTGTTTTCCTTCCTTCTTCCTCCACTCCTGAACCTGTCCTTGTATTATTGTCCTTCCTGCTTTCCCTACTCTTTACTCTCGCCCCTTTTCTTCTGTTTTAATATCTTTCCCATTGGGGTTCTCAACATATTTTTAGCTCTTCTCTGCCTTCCACCCCCCCTTCCCTCTCTCCCTTCCTTGTCCCCATCCACCCAGCAGGACAGCGAGTGACCTCTCCCCACCCTCTCTCCTGTTTGCCTCTAGCGGGTGATGGGCTGGTGATGAAGATCAAGCAAGAGAAACCAGAGTGGCTGCTGCAGACGCTGGCGCCGCAGGCTGTGCTTTCCGAGAAGGATAAAGAGAACATTTTCCAGCAGCATCGGGCCCTCCCACAATGCCAGACCATGGGGAGGCCTCGAGCCCTGGGGGGACAAGAGGAGGCTGGGGGTACGCGGTGGACCCCTTCCACGGAGCAGGATGGGGGACTGGCAGGCCGGGCTCCAGGGGCAGCTCCCGGCCCCCTGAGCCCCGCGCTTTCTGTCAGTGAGGGTCACTTTGTGTGCCTGGACTGCGGGAAGCGGTTCAGCTGGTGGTCATCCCTCAAGATCCACCAGCGCACTCATACCGGGGAGAAGCCGTACCTTTGTGGTAAGTGCGGCAAGAGCTTCAGCCAGAAGCCCAACCTGGCGCGCCACCAGCGGCACCACACGGGCGAGCGGCCCTTCTGCTGCCCTGAGTGCGCGAGACGCTTCAGCCAGAAGCAGCATCTGCTGAAGCACCAGAAGACCCACTCCCGGCCCGCCACCCACTCGTGCCCCGAGTGCGAGCGCTGCTTCCGCCACCAGGTGGGCCTCCGCATCCACCAGCGTGCGCACGCTCGGGACCGCCTGGGCGCCCGCACCGGCCTGCACGAGCTGCTTCGGGACACAGCCGCGCGCCGGGACTGTCGCCTGCGGTCGGCGCAGCCGCCGCCGCGAGGGCGCCCCGAGTGGGCCTGGCTGGGGCTCTGCCAAGGCTGGTGGGGCCAGCCAGGTGCCCGGACCGCAGGGCCCAGCCCCTCGGGGCCGGGCGAACAGCGTCAGTTCATCTGCAATGAGTGCGGCAAGAGCTTCACCTGGTGGTCGTCGCTGAACATCCACCAGCGCATCCACACCGGCGAGCGGCCGTACGCGTGCCCCGAGTGCGGCCGCCGCTTCAGCCAGAAGCCCAACCTCACACGGCACCTGCGCAACCACACGGGCGAGCGCCCGCACCCGTGCCTGCACTGCGGCCGCGGCTTCCGCCAGAAGCAGCACCTGCTCAAGCACCTGCGCACGCACCTGCCGGCCGCGCCCGCCGCGCTTTGTCCCCGCTGCGGGAAGAGCTGCCCCAGCCGCGCGGCCCTGCGAGCCCACCAGCGCGCGCATGTCGCTGCCGAGCTGCTGCGCCCCGGGCCCTCGGTCCCGGGCGGGGAGTCGGGTCCCGACCCGCAGTCTGGGCGGACCCCGGGCTCGGCCGCTCGGCCGCGCAGCCCCCAGCGGCCCAGAGGAGCCAGCGACGCTCTGTGCGGTCGGGGGCGCGCGGGCCTGGCGGGGGCCGGCGAGCCACGTCAGTTCATCTGCAACGAGTGCGGGAAGAGCTTCTCGTGGTGGTCGGCGCTCACCATCCACCAGCGCATACACACGGGCGAGCGGCCCTACGTGTGCCCGGAGTGCGGCCGCCGCTTCAGCCAGAAGCCCAACCTCACGCGGCACCGGCGAAACCACACTGGTGAACGACCATACCTGTGTGCAGCCTGCGGCCGCGGCTTCCGCCAAAAGCAACACCTGCTCAAGCACCAGCGCGTTCACCGCGGAGCCCTGGCGCCCAGCCCCAAGGAGGAGGCGCTCTAGTGGACTGGGGTTGAACAGACCCGTGATGCAGGCAGGGGGAGGTTTGTGGGTGAGCGCCTGGGGAATAGGGGTGGCCAGGAGTGCTGGCTCTCAGAACCCCCTGCGGTAAAACCGAGAACAAGAGTTCCAGAAGCATCCCAAAGGGTACTGGGTAAAGATCCTAGGGTGTGTGGAGGGAGGAGGTAAGAGCGCTGTTCCTCACCCTAGATCCTGAAGGTGTCGGTGATGGGCCGGGGGCCATCTGCGTACCTTTTCAGAGGTTACACCCCAGGCTTCAAGCCTGGAGTCAGGGGAGAGGCAACTGGTGTGAAGTTGCCCAGGTCTGGACTGGTCAGCCATAACACCAGGCTGTCACACTTAGGCTGCAGGATGGCCAGGAAGCGACCCCTGTGGGAGAATCCCAGCAGACTCATTGACACCAAGGATGGGAGCCACAGAGACTGTGGCGAGGGAAGGGCAAGCATATCCCCAGCACCAAGGCCAGTGCTGGCACTTAGTGGCCATTCAATATTTCTGGAGTGGTTGGATGTTCTCCAACCTGAGTGCCCTGCTGCCCAGGGTGCTGGTTTTGGCAGGACGCCCCTAGAAATGATGTGTGAGTGTGATGGGCAGGGGTGGGATGGGCTTAGCTGAGGTTTGGTTGCTTGGGAGGGAGCTGGGCGGCAGAGCCAGATGCGCTGCTCCTACTGTGGTCCGGGGCTTGCCCAGAGTGGCTTGACTGACTTTATGAACTTGGATCCTTTCAATCTCCATGTTGCAGAAGAGAAAATGAAGGATTGGATATTCTGTGTGGTCGCATTGTCCTCTCTGAGCCAACCATTGCTAAGGCAAGGATGTGTATGTGCTGAGGGATCTGTTTGTCCGGGGCCCAGTGCAGGAAGCTTTTTGCCATCAACACAGCTTCTCCCCATCCCTAGTTTTTGCCTGAGGTGGAGGGCAGTTTTCTCTCCTCTCCTCTCCAAGTTTTATGTGTCCTCCCAAATACTGTCCTCTGCCTCCTGCCCCCAAGAGGTTACCCTTCATGCCCTTCCAGAGAAAGGTTGGTTGAGGCCCTGGTCCTGCAGAAAACCCAGGGATGCAGCCCAGGCTGTATCTTCCCAGAGGGGGGGGAAGAGGCAGAGGGAAAAGGTGGGTATTGGGGTGCCAGGGTTGGATAGCTGGGAGGTGGGAGGAAGAAAGGGAGGGAACTGCAGCTGTCTACTCCCCCCCCCAGGGGCCCAGATCCTTTTCTGAACATGAGAAATGCCACCTTCTCCAGGAGCTGCTGCAGTTTAGTCTGGCTTTTGGTCACTCTTCTCTTCAGATCTTGTTTCATCCTCCTTGTCTGGGAAGCTCTAGTTGTTGTAGCATCACACAGAGACATGAAGGTACTAGGGAGGACAAGGACTACCCCAACAGTTCACCTGACTGGGGTAGCACAGTGCTAGGGATGGTTAGCACTAATTCCTGGTCCAGTTCTTGGACCCCAAGCCTTGTTGTGTGACATCTCACACTGGGCAAGATGTGCTGAGTCATTGCACTCACTGGGGCACTCAACTCTTAGGATCAGCAGGAAACCAAACCAGAAGGGTTTTTTTCCCAGGCACTATCTCTGCCCCACCCAGCCCTGTGCTCTGACTCTGGTGCCTGCCCCTGTCCTGGGGCTCCTCCCCCAGCCTGCCCTGCATCTCATCAGAACCTACTTTAACCATGGGGGAGGCTTAGGAGTCATTTGCTTCTTTCCTTTTGTCACTTAGCAAATCCTGAAATCAACTTGAGCAAGCCCACCTGCCCCACAAGGACATCCCTGAGCACCATCCTTCATTCCTGGGTAAGCCACTGCCTGCATGGTCCTGCAGAAACGCTGGATATTTAGAATCAGATGGTTGAGCAGGTAGTGCAGGCAGACACTGAAGAGCCAGCCCTGCAGTAGTGTCTTCATAATAGAATGTGTTATCTTCCTTGCGTGGCCTGTGCTTAATGATAAAATCAGTCCGACAGCTGTGTTGGTAGGACTTGGGGTTAAGGAGGTGTAATTGCATTTTTTTTCTCCTGTGCAAATCTGTGAGAATGCCTGTTAACTGACTAAGGTGACTGGGCCTTCCACAAATAGGTGCTTTGGGTCACAAGGCAGATGGGGTCAAATTCCTCAGAGTGAGGAATTACTGAGGTATATGCTCCATTGACCAGGTCAGGGGACTCCACGTCCTTGGTTCACTAAACGAGCCTACTATGTGCTAGACTTGGGATGCTCTGACAACTAAGACACAGTCCCTATTTTTTTTTTTTTTTTGCAGTTTTTGGCCGGAGCTGGGTTTGAACCTGCCACCTCTGGCATATGGGGCCGGCGCCCTACTCCTTTGAGCCACAGGCACCACCCCAGACACAGTCCCTATTTAGGAGCTTTAAGGACCTTCATGGAATATCATTTTGATAACACATGGCTTGGAACCATCTGCATGGTGGACTCTTTTTTTTTTTTTGAGATAAAGTTTTACTTTGTCACCCTTGGTAGAGTGCTGTGGCATCACACCCTACAGCAACCTCCAGCTCTTGTGCTTAGGCGATTCTCTTGCCTCAGCCTCCCTAGTAGCTGGTACTACAGGTGCCCACCACAACTCCTGGCTACTTTTTTGTTGCAATTTGGCCAGAGCCGGGTTTGAACCCACCACCCTCCAGATATGGGGCTGGCACCCTACTCAGTGAGCTACAGGCACCCTACTCACTGAGCTACAGGTCGACTCTTAAACAGATTGTTCCCAGGCCCAGTCTCTTAACAAGGCTTTCTTTTTCTTTTTCTTTCTTTTTTTTTTTTTTGTTGCAGTTTTGGCCGGGGCTGGGTTTGAACCCCCCACCTCTGATATGTGGGGCCCTACTCCTTGAGTCACAGGCGCTGCCCATTAACAAGGCTTTCTTATTTGTGATCCCATTTAATCTCACCATGAGTCAGTGATTTAGGCTGGGCAGTGACACACGGGTGTGTGTGTGGGGGAGCTGAAACAGTGTGACTTGTCCACCAGGTCATGTTACAAATTGACAGCAGGTCCCAGGCCTCCTGTTAGTCTAAGCTGCTTCTATTGTCACAATCACAGGTTTCACCAAGGTTATGTGGAATCAACTTAATTTTCATTTCCTTTCATTTTAAAATGATAAAACTAGGTCAGGCTCAGCGACCGTAGCACAGTGGTTACAGTGCCAGCCACATACACGAAGGCTGGCGGGTTTGACCCTGGCCTGGGCCAGCTAAACAACAATGACAACTGCAACAAAAAAGTAACTGGGCATTGTGATGGGTGCCTGTAGTCCCAGTTACTTGGGAGGCTAAGGCAAGAGAATCACTTAAGACCAAGAGTTTGAGGTTGATGTGAGCTGTGATATCATAACACTCTACCAAGGGTGACAGCTTGAGACTGTCTCAAAAAACAAAAATAAAGGGGTGGCGGATTCAAACCCGACCTCAGCCGAACTGCAAAACAGAAAAATACCCGGGCATTGTGGTGGACACCTGTAGTCCCAGTTACTCGGGAGGCTGAGGCAAGAGAATCGCCTAAGCCCAGGAGTTGGAGGTTGCTGTGAGCTGTGCGATGCCATGGCGCTCTATGGAGGGCGATAAAAGTGAGACTCTGTCTCTACAAATAAATAAATAAATAAAGATAAAACTAGGTCAGAGAATATTTAGAAAGAGGCATTTCATAAAATCAACAAGGAAGTCAGTCTTACCCTAGTGTTTTACAATCCCCAATACTCTAGAGCAGCGGTTCTCAACCTGTGGGTCGCGACCCACAGGAACTGTATTAAAGGGCCGCAGCATTAGGAAGGTAGAGAACCACTGCTCCAGAGCATGCTGAGATTAAGGTGGTTTTGTAGGGGAACAAAAAGCAACCATGAACAAATCAAATCAAGATCTTAGAGGATTTATATCCTGTCCATGGCTAGGTAAGTGGTGGTCTGCAGAGGGGTGTGGTTAAGCTTACAGCAGGCCATGTGGGCTTGGTGGAGCTGGGGCTCCCAGAACTTCCTGCACCATCCTTGTGTGCCTTTGTAAGGTGCAGGTTGCAGCTAGGAAAAATGACTCCAGTACTTGGGAAATGGTTGTCCTTTGACAAGCAACATGAACTTCAAGCCAGCTGGCAAGGTGGTCCATTAGCTACCAGCTTGGGTAGCTTTGGTGTTCCAGTGCCCAGAGAGGTGGCTGCTGAGCAGACACCAGTGTACTGGCCAAGGGAGAGAGCAGGCCTAGCTGAGACTTGGCAGGAGTGGGGGACACATCTGAAACCTTTTTTTTTTAGAGACAGAGTCTTACTTTATCGCCCTCGGGAGAGTGCAGTGGCGTCACAGCTCACAGCAACTTCCAGCTCTTGGGCTTAGGCGATTCTCTTGCCTCAGCCTCCCTAGTAGCTGGGACTACTGGCACTCACCACAATGCCTAGCTATTATTTTGTTGTAATTTGGCCGGGGCCAGGTTCGAATTTGCCACCCTTAGTATATGGGGCCAGTGCCCTACTCACTGAACTACAGGCACCACCCCATTTGAAACCTTTTTTGATTTTTATTTTTGAGACAGAGTCTAGCTCTTCCACCTGGGCTAGAGTGCAGTGGCATCATTGTAGCTCACTCCAACCTCAAACTCCTGGTCATAAGCCACTCTTCTGCCTCAGCCTAACAAGAAGCTGGGACTATAGGCACCTGCTACTATGCCTAGCCAATTTTTCTATTTTTAGTAGTGATGGGGTTTCACTCTTCCTCAGGTTGGTCTCTAACTCCTGGCTTCAAGGAATCCTCCTGCCTTGGCCTCCCAGAGTATTAGATTACAGCTGTGCGCCACACTGTCTGGCTCCTTTTACTTTTCATTTTTTTATTTTTATTTTTATTTTTTTTTTTAGAGACAGAGTCTCACTTTGTTGCTCTTGGTAGAGTGCTGTGGCATCACAGCTCACAGCAACCTCCAGCTCTTGGACTTAGACGATTCTCTTACCTCAGCCTCCCGAGTAGCTAGGACGACAGGTGCCCACCACAACACCCAGCTATTTTTTTGTTGCAATATGGCCCAGGGCCGGGTTTGAACCTGCCGCCCTCAGTACATGGGGCCAGTGTCCCACTCACTGAGCCACAGGCACCGCCCTCCTTTTACTTTTTAAAAGTGGTTTGAGTTTGGTAAAGAACTATCCTTGGCAGGAGGGAGGAGTGTTAGGGTCAAAAAGAGTATGCTGTTACATATCCCTGCTGCTCCTGGATCAGGGAGGGGCAGCCAAGAGGGAGAAAGGAATGGCACCCCTTAAGTTATCCCTTAGGCTAAAAAGACAATAGCAGGGGCAGCGCCTGTGGCTCAGTGGGTAGGGCACCGGCCCCACATACCTAGGGTGGCAGGTTCCAACTTGGCCCCGGCCAAAACTGCAACAACAAAAAGACGGTAGCATCCCTTGGGTTGCTCAGATTTGGAGGGGAAGGTGTCCTAGACTAGCAATGCCAGCAGGATTTATTGTGATGATGATAGTGTTCCATATCTGTGCTGTCCAATACCATAGCCACTAGCCATATGTGGCTACGGAACACTTAAAATGTGCTGGTATCAATGAGCCCTGAAAAAAAGAAATGTGCTGGTATGGCTGAGGAGATGAATTTTAACCTTTAATTAAATAGTCACCTGTGACTCTTGGATAGTACAGCTCTAGGAATAGTGCTGTTCCTATTGACAAGAAGCTAGATATTTTTTTTCCCTCTCCCCTACGCGCCTAGAAAGAACCAGATAGTTTTGGGATTAAATTTTGGCTTTGCCGGCTCAGCGCCCATAGCTCAATGAGTAGGGCGCCAGCCACACACATCAAAGCTGGCAGGTTCCAACCCTGCCCGGGCCTGCTAAACAACAATGACAATTGCAACCAAAAAATAGTCTGATGTTGTGGCAGGCACCTGTAGTTCCACTTGCTCGGGAGGCTGAGGCAAGTGAATCGCTTAAGCCCAGGTATTTGAGGTTACTGTGAGCTGTGATGAGACAGCACTCTACTGAGGGTGACATAGTAAGACTGTCTCAAAAAAAAAAATTGTTTTTGGCTTTGCCATTTTAAACTCTAGGTCCTTAGGCAAGGAACCTATAGAAAGCATATGGTATAGTGCCTGGCAAACCGAAGCACTTAATTAAGGGTAGCTATCATAATTTTAATAAACTCGGGTGGCTTGCGCTTGTGACTCAAGCGGCTAAGGCGCCAGCCACATACACCTGAGTTGGTGGGTTTGAGTCCAGCCTGGGCTGCCAAACAACAATGATGGCTGCAACTAAAAATATAGCTAGGCATTGTGGCAGGCGCCTGTAATCCCAGCTACTTGGGAGGTGGAGGCAGGAGAATCGCTTGAGCCCAGGAGTTGGAGGTTGCTGTGAGCTGTGATGCCACAGCACTCTACCCAGGGCAACAGCTTGGGGCTCTGTCTCAAAACCAATAAAAAAATAAAAAATAAACTTGGTGTATGGTTGGTCACAGAGCATCTTTGTCTATGGGAAGAGATAGAAAGGTTTTCCCATTTGGGCTTTTTTTTTTGCAGTTTTTGGTGGGGGTGGGGTTCGAACTCAACACCTCTGGTATATGGGGCCAGTGCCCTTAAGCCATAGGTGCCGTTCCTCCCATTTGGTTTAATCTCTGCAAAGAATGAACCATCCTGAGGGTTAAGTAGGACTGCTGTGTGTTTAAAGGTTTGGCTGAATTGTCATAAGTCACATCCTGAGTTTTAATCCTAAGAAAAGAGAACACTGGAGCAGATAAAACCTTGCACCCAGATCCTCCCCCGCGTCTGTGTGGTGCCTCCCAGTCCTTAGAGTTGTGGTTGGGGCTGAAGCTTTTCCTGCATTAGCACACAGGCTGACCTTGGCTCCATCTTTTCCCTCCACTGCTGCCCTAGCTATCAGATGTAGTTTGCAGACAAGCATTCATCCTTTCATCCAAGACACTGACTGAGGACCTATTATTATAGGCTGGACATTTGGGATACAGAGATGCTAAAAACAGTCCTTGCCCTTTGAAATTCATAACCTGGTGGGGAAAAGTGTGCTAAATCCCAAATTTGAGGTCAACACAAGGAGGTATCCAGTCCTGGGGGGACGGGAGGTGGTTGGCCAGCTGCAAGGAGGAAGCCTCCAGGAGGAGCCGGAGAATGGCAAGAGCAGCAGGCTGGAGCTGCCCGAGGGAGGCCCATGGCTGGTCTTTTGTCTATCTGGTGTGCACCCTGGAAAATACTGTGCAGAGCTCAGCCAAGCTGTGTCCTCCTTTTCCCACACAGGAGCCATGGCCAGCTATTTTCTGGGATGCCTTGGCTGTGGGGAGTCCAGGCCTTTGTTAGGGCCCAGGGGCCAGCTGCCACATAGATCTCACAGGATAGGGATGATCATTATGCCAGTTACTGTCCTTCCTATAGGAAGAGGCATAGCTGTATTTGCAGGGTGTTTCCACATTGTCATTCTGTTGTGTTCACCACACATGAGAAAGGGGTGGGGGTGCATAGGGGAGATGGGAGTGTATGTATATGAAAGTAGAAAAGCAATGTGACACCTTGGCCCTCAGCATTCCCCACTGTCAGGGCGAGTTTTAGTGCCGTTATCTGCCTCCCAGCCCAGGCCTATCTGTGGTCTTGTGTTCTCTTCCTATTTTGGCACAGCTTACCTAGAAAATGCTGCTAAAATATGGGCAACACCCTCAGATATATTATTGATTTTGCTTTTGAAAGACTGGGGTTTCACTAAATGTCCTCATTTCTTTTATAGTTTGCAGGAGAGATGAAAACTGGTCATTCTGGCAGGTGACAGCTTTTGCAATGGGCTGGAGAGCTGGGAGTGGGTTATGTGGGTTGTCACTAGTGATCAGGAGATCCTGGTGTCAATGCCATGGAAACTCTAAGGTGGGCCCTAAGGTGAACTATCCTGGTGGACTCCTTTCTTTTCCCAGTATTTTCTCCCTGTTTAGATCACTATCTGAGGCTTAAAAATACCAGTTGAAAATACCAGTCTCCTTGGGATGTCTAACTCATAAAGTCCCACATCCCTCAGCAAGGTGCTCCAGGAACTGCCTGTTTAGGGGCAGGGGTTGAGGGAGGTTCTCAGGAGGCTGAAACAGACTGGTCCTTCCAGTGAGCTCTGTAAGCAGGCAGTTCCAACCTCCAGGCCTGGGGTGGGGAGTCAGGGCCTGATTTCATTGCCTGGGGGCCCTGCCTCCAATCTTTCAGTTCCCAGCCTTCAAAAGGCACATGAACAGGATGTCTGCAGGGCTTCAGGGGGAACTTCACCATGCTGAGGCCTATGCCTTTCAAAGCCCACCCTCAGGGATAGCTCCACTCCAGGAGCCAAGGAGCCCCACCTTGGCCTTGGGGAAGCCCTCCACTGATGGAGCTGCAGTGAAAAAGCCTACTTAATGTTTCTGGAGCGCTTGCAAATTTTCTTTTTAGGTCTCAGTTTCTTTTCTTTCTTTCTTTCTTTTTTTTTTTTGGAGACAGAGCCTCAAGCTGTCACCCTGGGTAGAGTGCCATAGCATCACAGCTAGCTCACAGCAACCTCCAACTCCTGGGCTCAAGCAATTCTCCTGCCTCTGCCTCCCAAGTAGCTGGGACTACAGGCGCCCGCCACAATGCCTGGCTATTTTTTTGGTTGCAGCCGTCATTGTTGTTTGGCGGGCCAGGGCTGGATTCGAATCAGCCAGCTCAGGTGTATGTGGCTGGTGCCTTAGCCACTTGAGCCACAGGCGCTGAGCCTAGGTCTCAGTTTCTTTATCTGTCAAATGAGCCACTTTTTCACTGGGCTCAGGTTATTCCTTCTGATCACTATCATCACACCCTGTTTGTGTCCCAGGATGGTGTGTGGAATGCAAGCTGAGTCAGGGGACCTGTGTTCCCACCTGGACTCTGCCGCTTATTAGCATTGTGGGTCTCAGGGGACGCCATTCTGTGTTTCAATTTTATTTTCCCACCTATAAAATGGGATAATAATGCCCACAGCCTAGACTGCTTGTGGTAATTGGAAGGTTCCCATGAGATCATATACAGGAAAGGGCTTTGTAAAAAGCAAAGTTTAGTCTGGGTAAAGGGTGTTATTAGCAGCAGCTGGAGACCAGTTTAGCTCCGCCCCCTCACATTGGCTGCTTGGACGTCATAAACAGCTCCCTTGGTGGGGGCGGTGGTGTTTGTGGATATCTCTTCGACTTGAACATATGCACTCCTTTCTGAGGAGGCTGGTCAGCAGGGCCCTCATTTCTTTTCTTCTGTTCCCCCTAGTCATCTAGTGATACAACCCAGGCCACACAGCACGGTGGGCGCTGGCAAAACCGTTCGCCAGGGCAGCTCCCTGATTCTGCCCCTTCGACTGATGTCACCATGAAACCCACGCTCAGAGAAGCTCTGCCGGCTAGTGCGCTTGCCCCCTCCTCTCTCTCACTCAGGAAAAGGCGTGGCACTCCTGCACCCGCTTCCTAGTCGCTGGGGCAGTTTGTGGGCCTGGCCAGGCTATTCCTGCCTTGGGATGAGGGAGAGGAGGAGGATGCTCTAACGGCTGAAGTTGAGTCTAGAGGAATTCCAAAAGGGGGAATGCCTGGGCGACGGACCGAGAGACTTGGGGTGACCCACCCTGCGGGGAGTTCTGTCCCTGGAACCGGCCCTCGCCTGGTGCCTTCTCCAGTCCGGACGGGCGCAGCGCTCGCTGTTCTCCTTTTTCCACGAACCAGGTTGGCGAATTAGACCTCCCAACCTCACGGGGTTGCTGTGCGGCTGTGGCGACGTTGGCGACTGGGGAGCTGCGGAGGAGACAGAGAAACCGGGAGGCGGCGCCATGTGAGTCCCGCGCTGCGCGTGGCTGGGGCCACCGCGGGAGGTTACCGTATTTATCGAGGCCAGCGCCGGGACCCCTGGGGGCGGGTCACTGCAGGCGCGCTACCGTATTTGCCGGGGGCCGCGCAGGTCGTTTCTGGGAGTGGGAACGCGAGACTAAATTATGTATTTATCTAGGATTACGTCGTTTCTCGGGGGGCGCTGCGGGCGCAGGGTGTGGGTTGCCTTCATTCCTTCCCGGAGGAGCTGGGGCTTGAAGCCCGGCGGGGTGGGTTGCGGCAGCAGAGAGGAGGCCTACGTGTTTTCATGGGGGGGTGGGGTTGCGACGCAGAGTTTACCATATTTCTCCAGGGTTGCTCTGGCCCAGAAGTGGGCAAGGTTGTGCACGAGGTCGGGTGGGGTGGGGTCAGCTCTTTCGACTAATGCAGCTATTTGATAAGAGCAACGTTTGCAGGAGGTTTGCTGGCTTCCTGGGTGCGGGGGAGAAGAGGCGCGCGGGAGTGGCCGCGGGAGGGTTACGGTATTTGCATAGACTCCAGAGGAAAGAGCCGCTGCGGGAGACCGGAGGAGCAGGGGAACAGCCTGGTCTGTGAATGTGACATGGGATAGAGGAACTTGGGGAAGAGACAGGGTCCATGTCTTTGGACCTCTCCGCCTGTTTTTGGTCAGGGTTTTAGCTGGATAGAGGGGGGAGGCTGCTCATTGACAGGGCCAGGTGAGATTGGCCAAGGGGACATTGCAACTGTCTGGGGAAAGATTTGTGGGGCCTATTGCAAAAGTGGTACTTTTCCACTTTCCCAAGGTGTCAGTTCCACCTTGGCCTAAGGGTAAGGGAGGACAGAGGAGGTGTCTTTGAGATCCCACTCTGCAGGTAGGTTGACTAAGTCTGAAGTGTGGGGAAGGCCTTAGGGGAGGTGGTGGGAAGAATAAGCAAGCTTCCCTGATGGGGGGAAGGAGGAAGAGGATGGATGGAACAGGCCTTAGTGCCCTGCAGGAGCAGGAGCCCATGATTTTGGGAGACATGGAGGTAGTGGTGGCATTAGTGCTCCTTCTTAGAGGAGAAGTGGCTCTTTGGGACAGATGGCTCTTGGATGGCCAGGTGGTGGTCTTTGTGTGTATGTTTGAGGGTACTTAGTTGTTGAGCAGCTATTGAAAAGAGCTTTCAACAGAGAATCAGGAGACTTAGAGCCTAGTTTGGTCTCACCTTGCTGTGTGACCTTGGGCAGGTATGCTGGTCTCCCTGAGCCTTAGTTTCTCCATCTATAAAGTGGGGCTCAGTAACCCTGATTGGCCCCTTTCTTGGAGCTGTTGTGAAGACAGTGGGAAATAATTTAAGAGGAGCACAGTGTCCAGCATGAAGGGAGCCAGATCTGGGGATGTTGCTGAGAACTGTGTTGCTCAGCCTTGAGCCAGGCTTTTCTGTGGAGACAACTAAAAGGAATCAAGTGGGGGGGCTGCTTGTGGGAGCTCACACCCTGATTCAGTGACTTGCAAATCTGAAATCGCATGCTGCATGCCTCATTTTGATAAACAAAGAGCTGCTGCCTTTGATGTTTAGCTGGGGTCACTTTTAAGTTTACAGTGTTTTGTTTTTGTTTCTTGTTTTAAGCTTTGCAAAGATCTTTAGGCCACCGGTAATCCCACCCCTCTCTTCAGGTTTGGGGTGCCCCTCCCTACCTATCTCCTTACCCACCTCCTTGAGAATCTGTTTGGAGAGATAAGACATATCCAGGTGAAGGATAAGAAAATACCAGAAGTCCCTGGTATATCACCCACCAGCATTTATTCAATGTCAATTCAATGTGTGGCAGACACAGTGTAATAGAAGGCAGCTCTGTCCTTAAGGTGCTGGGGGCATGGGAAAGAGGTGGGATGATCGACCCTCATGCAGTGTGATGAGTGAGGGTTTTAGGGTTGTGCCATATGGTTTAAGGATGGGCTAGAGAGATCAGGGATGGTTTCTAGGAGGAGGTGGCTCTTGAGAAGGGCCTGGGTAGAGGGTGGGCTATGATTAAGAGGTAGCTGAGGAAGGACAGTAGCTTCTAGCAAGGGAACTTTGGCCTGAACACAACTATAGAGGGATGAATGCTAGAGGTTTGGGGAGGTGAGTGTCCCCAGCCAGGCTAGGGGCTGGTTGACCCTCGAGTACCCCTAACCCCTCTTTCTGCTTTTGCTTCCCTAGGAACTGCTAAGTGCAGCTGGAATTGCCCATGACCGAGCTGGCGTCCTCCGGGGGCGGGTCCCCTGTGGGGGACGGGGAGGAAGGTCTAGGGGACGAAAGAGGCCTGGTCATCCACCACCCTGCGGAGGAGCAGCCCCACCGGTGCCCACTGTGTGGCCAGACCTTCTCCCAGCAGCCCAGCCTAGTGCGGCACCAGAAGGCACACGCTGGGGCAGGCCGCACGGCTGCCTTCGTGTGCCCCGAGTGCGGCAAGGCCTTCAGCGTCAAGCACAACCTCGAGGTGCACCAGCGCACACACACTGGGGAGCGGCCCTTCCCCTGCCCCGACTGCGGCCGCTGTTTCAGCCTAAAGCAGAACCTGCTCACGCACCAGCGCATCCACAGCGGCGAGAAGCCGCACCAGTGCGCGCAGTGCGGTCGCTGCTTCCGCGAGCCACGCTTCCTGCTCAACCACCAGCGCACCCACGCGCGCATGCCTGCGCCGCATCCGCGCCGTCCTGGTGTCTTTGGGGAGAGGCGGCCCTACTTCTGCCCCCGCTGTGGCAAGAGCTTCGCACGCGAGGGCTCACTCAAGACCCATCAGCGCAGCCACGGCCATGGGCCCGAGGGCCAGGCGGCCCACGTAGGCCGCGTGCTATGATGCACTTGGGGCCCGCGGCAGACGGCTGCTTCCTGCCACGCAGACCCCTCCCAGACCCCTGGAGATGGCACTGGGCTACAGCCCCCTCTGCGGATGGGATCCTGGGAGTGGGAGAGGGCTGGCGTGGCGTCTCGAAGGTGTGGGCCACCAGGCTCAGGCCGCCCCCTTCCGTTCCTCCCTCAGGACCCTCCAAGTGGCTGTATGTGGCTACTTCAGTCCCCTGCCTTGGTTTTCCTCCTCGAGCTCATCCGGGCTAGAGCAGGTGAGACCTGTGGGTCTGGCCAGGGTCACTCTCAGGCTTGGGGGGTGTTGATTCTTGATCTCAGGGGTGGTAGGGCTAGTGGAGCTACCAGTGGTAGGCTTACCAGATTGTCAATCCCTGAATGTCAGAGTTGAAGCGGCTTGGGGAGGGCCACCTCCCATGTTCCCCAGACCCAGCCTCAGCCTCCTGGCCTCCTTGTTCTTGCATATACTATCTGGTGTCCTTGAGAAGTCATTTCACTTCATGTCTCAGTTTGCTTATCTGTAAGTTGGGACTAACCCTGAGGGACTCCTCCTCTCTGGGACCTGAGGATAGGTAAGTGCTGCAACACGATTCAGTGAGGTCACTGGCTCACAGAGCTTTAGTGACCCCTGGGTGCCACACTGTGCTGCATGCGGCTCTCCAGAGGAGGCACAGACGAGGACCACAGGTCCTGCCCCTCGGTGGTCACACTCCACATGTCTAGTGCCTATGCAGGTGACTCGGGGTGTGCTCAGGGACCACCTAGTGCTCTGGGACAAGAGTGAGGAAGGTCAGCTTCTCCATATTCCCTTGGGGAGTTTGATGGTTTTGAACCAGGTGATGGGGACAAGTAGGATTGCTGTAGGAAGAAAATGTGTGTGGAAGAATGTTTTCTAGGTGAGGTTCTGTCGGCGGAGGCTGGAATTGGCCTCACAGAGGATTTTATGGCAGGGAGAGGCTACTTGAGATTTTTACTGAGAAGAGCATGTGACCTCAGTGCTGGACTTTGTTTTGGAATCTGGATCCCTGGACCAGAGGCACTGGGGTGACACATGGAAGGGGGGAGACCTGGAGCCTCGAGGGTCTTGGGGTCATCTGGCCAAAAGAACATGAGGCCCCAACCCAGAGGCTTGAGCAAGGTCATGCAGTAAGAAAGGGGAGAGCCAGAACTTGCCCCCGGCCTTCGGCTTCCAAGCTCGAGCTCTGAGGTGTGTGTTCCTGCGGGTATCTGAGAGATGAGGGACGGCTTGCCGGGGCTTGCCTCAGATTGCAGTAATTTGTGGTACAGTTGATGCAAGTGGAAGCCTGGGCTTTGTCATGGATTCTAGATCCTGGAACCCTTTAGCTCCACTGATAAAAAAGGGAAATGGAGCCGGGTGGATTTCTGAATAGGCTTGGGGTCTGTGCTTTATGAGCCTGGCAGAGGTGACAGTGCAAGTGTGAATGTGGTTTGGGAGGCAGGAAGTTGGGGCTTCAAAAGGACTTGTACTGCCAGAGACCTGCTCTGCATGCAGTCCCCTCCCCCATGCCCTTGCTTGGTGCTATGTGGCTTCTCTGAGATTGGCTGCCCTGTGCCTTGCCATCCCCAGGTGGCAATTGGACTAATGCTTGGTGGCAGAGATTAAGAGACTAAATAGGGACTGGGGACATCTGGAGCCAGTCACCAAAATGCCCTAAGCCCATGACATCTCATCTGTAATATGACTCATAATCCTTGCATTGCTTGCAAGGGTCTAAGAGAACTTGATGAAAGCCCTGGACAGGTCAACAGGGGCTGGCTGATTGCTCCCTCCAAGTCCCAGAGGGGTAGCTGGGCAGAGCCATATCATGGCCTCAGACCTGACCCTAATCTCTTTGTTTCTGTGAACAGATGCAGAGTGGGAAGGACCTTATGACTCAGAAGGTGCAGGGCGCATCTAGGCACAAAGACCCAGAAGGTATCATGGGGGCCTGGCTGGCACCACACCCTGGCATGAAGACACATCCATAAGCAGACCTGCCTTAGGAAGTACCCTGCAGTGACCTGTGGAGGTGACAGGATGGAGCCTGGAATTGGAGGCAGATTCTAAGCCTGGTGGATGAACTTGCTAGCCTGGTGGGAGTCATAGCCACTTGTTCTGGCTGCCTGGCCATGGGTCTCAACTATCTTTGGTGGCAGGGATGATGCTGGTATGGAGAGCTGGCTTCTCTGCTCCCACCTACCCACCACTTGGCTAAAGTTCAGAGACTGGAACTAAGGTAACATTGCAAGTCAGTGGCAATCCTGGCTCTAAAGACAAAACTTTGTCCCAGATGTAAATGATACCTACAGTCTTGGTTTTCCTTTCCGAGCGGTGGTTCTTAACACTTTGGTTCATGAAGTCCATTGGAAATCTGATGCTTATGGACCTGCCCCCAGGAAAACAGATACGCTCACGTAGACTCAGAAAGCCCAAGACATTTTAGGAGCCCTTGGACTCTGGATAAAACCTGTCCTCTGACTGCAGGCTCGGATCCTCAGCCTGGGGGCTTCCCCTGCCGGTGTTTCCTTCCCTGTGACTCACAGAGCCCTAAACTGTGGCTGCTGTACAAATCATGTCCCACTTCTCCAGTCTGGCCTCCTTCTCTTGTCCAGGAGCAACGAATTCTGAAGAGGAGTCCATTTTAGTCAGTTCCTTCTCCCAGACCTAAGAAATGACACATTTGGGTCTGGACCCTAATTTACCTTCCCCAGAGGCTGGTGAAGGTTTCTTGTGTTGGGTTCACTCTTCTGGTTTTGTGTTTCTTCTTCTCCTTAACTGGCTGCTGGTTTTCACCGAGGAGTCCTTCACTCCAGTCTGGGCTCTGATTTCTCTGTGAGGTCCCAAGGGGAGCAGGGCTGCCATGTGCCCTGGTGGTGCTGAGAGTGTGGTTTGAGTTTGCCCCAGGGAGAAGGAACCCTGCTTCCACCAACCAAGCCCAGACAGCAGTGCCTCCTGTCCCAGCAGGTATTCAGCCCAGCCAGGTATCATGTGGGAGCACTGGGGGGAAGAGGATAAGAGCCTTGCTCTAAGAGGTACCATGGCTCTGGGCAGGGGGTTGGCCCAGCGCAGGAGCTTTCTGAGTGCTCCCTACATGTAGTTGAGTGAATGGAGTGGGCCAGGGCCAGGCTGGCAGTAGGGCAGGGGCTCCTCCCAACTTTGCACCTGACCACTCAGCTTGGAGCCCACAGGTGCTCAACTGCTGCCCTAGCGTGAATGACCCATGAGAAGAGATGAGACCAGCAGGGGCTGGGGTGGGTTTTGGTCAGGACATCAATGCCTGCCTGCCTGCCCGGGGGTGTTGCTTAGCCTGTCTTCAGTGCAGTTTGGCCTATCAGTTCTTACGGACCACCAACCCTATGCCACGCCCTGGGGGCCAGAGCAGAATGATCTGGGGAGATCAGAGGAAGAGAAGGCACTCTGCGCCCTAGGAGCTTCTGCTCTGGGAAACCTTGGCCAACCGAGAGGAAACGTCACCAACACACCTCTCCTCTGCTAACTGTCCAGTCTGTGTCATCCCTGCCTGTGATTGTGCTGTGCTCTTTCCTACCTCTGTTCCTGCCCCTGTATTGCTCCGAATGTCCCCTTTTCTCTCCACCTTGCTTAGCTCTCCTTCCTTCTCCAAATAGTGTTAACATACCATCTTCCCCTCCCCCTCAAGTATGTGTTATGTTATCTTATGCTCCAGTTTCCTCTGTGTGTGTGTGTGTGTGTGTCTGTCTGTCTGTCTTGATTCCCAACTAGACTGTGAGCTCCATGAGGGCAAGGGACTATCATTTCTTCTTGAACCCCAACAGGGTCTAGCACAGGGCCGGGTTCATATCTCAGGAAACACTTGTCGACTGACTAATGGATCATGTGCTGGAGGTTGTGGGGTGGCCGGTCCTGGGAGGTGTGCAAGGGGAGAGAAGATGTGAGTTAACAGTGAGTACATTTAACAGGGCTGTGGCTGGCTCCCCTGGTCAATACTGGGCATCAGAGGCCTCAGGTCTTTCCCTATTTGGGGCCGTGGGAGCTGGAGGGACCCCCTCATATGGCTGTGAACATGCACATAAGTGGTTGCCCAGGCTGGGTATTTCTGTAGGTTGCTGACACCTGTTAGAGGTGACTGAGTGGGATAAATGTTCTCTCGACATCAGCTGGTGTGCAGAGTGGTTATTTGGGGTTAATGGGTTAGTGGCCAGTCAGGTGGAGGGCCTCCGCCTCTGCCTCCAGCATCTATGGGGGAGTTATGTTTCCAGGGAACATAGTGGCCAAAGGTGGATCTGAGGTGCAGGTATCGAAATCCCTCGAATCATGTTGTAGCCCCCAGTGGCTCTCTCGACTTGCTGTAAGCTTCAGGTAAGTCCCACCAGGCCAGGAGAGTGCTCCAGCCAAGAGACTAGGCTACAGGGGGGTGTGCCCCAGCGGGAGGTGTCTCCTCTGTGACTCAGGGAAAGTCACAGTTCCTGTCCCCCTTCCTCCTGGAGTTGTGGGATTCAGATAAGCATACACATAAATGATGCAAGCACAAAGCTCAACACTTATGAGGCTTCCCTGTTGTCCTTGTCCTAGCATGGCAGAACCTGACAGCACCTTCTTCACAGCCTCCCATCTTCCCTGGCAGAACAGTGGCACGCCAAGCCTGCCACCCAGCTGGTGGGACAGTTGTCTAAGGGGAGGATGGAGTTATAGCACCTCCATCCTGTAACTGACTCTGACTTGAGTCTGCACCCACAGCCTCCATCAGCCAGGGGGGTCCTGCATGCAGGGAGCTCAGGCTCCACTGGGGACAGGGAAATGTTGGGGAGCAAATCAGGGCTCTTGTGTTTAACTCAAATTGGTTTACACCACATAGGGAAACCACTGGCTTATGTAACTGTGAAGTGTAAGGGTCAGCCCCGCTGCTCTGCCCTCCTCAGCACATGTGGCGGGAGGAAGTTGGCAGCAGCTCGCACTTGGGATCCTTCTTCTAATAGTTCTTGATGATGACAGGCCTGAGTCCCATTGGCCTGTGCCTATTCTTGGACCCATCGCAGTGGTCAGAAGAGGATCCTGCATGGGCTGGTCACTTACCTATCACAGAGGGGCTCAGCTCCACCCAGAATCTATGGTCTGACAGCAGGGAAGAGACTGTGCCCAGAGGAAGGGTAGAGACAAGCAGATGGGTGGATAGATTCCAGGTGGCAGAATGGAGGCCAGGTCTGAGGGGTTCCTGGACCAACAGTGTTGGTGTCACCTGGGAGCTTGTATTAACACAAGATCGCTGGCCCCACCCCAGACTCCAATCAGAAACTGCATTTCATTAAGAACCCCCTCCATCCTTCCATGCTGTGGCTTCTCTGCCTCTTCTGTCTCTCTTTGGACTCAGACATTTCACTGGCCCTGCACCTAAAGGGAAGAGAATGAAGTGGGTTTCCTCTTAGGCAAGTTGATGGGATATAGGGACAAAGGGTTGCTATCTTTACTGGGGTCTAGAGACCAGCCACAGTCCCATTCCCCATGCTGTCCCTGGGAGTGCAGTACACATCAGCCGGGTCCACCCTGACCCACACTGCCCACTTGGGAACACTGCCCACTTACTGGAGCACAGAACACAGTACAAGCGGGAAAGGCTAAGAAAAGGGCCAGTCCTGGACTCAAAAGCAAGTGGCTTGGCGGCTCCTGTGGCTTATCAAGTAGAGCGCCGGCCACATATACAGAAGGTGGTGGATTCAAACCCGACCTTGGCTGAACGGCAAAACAAAAATAGCTGGACATTGTGGCGGGCGCCTATAGTCCCAGCTACTCTGGAGGCTGAGGCAAGAGAATCACTTAAGCCCAAGAGTTGGAGGTTGCCATGAGCTGTGTGATGACACGGCACTCTACCGAGGGTGGTATAGATAGACTCTGTCTCTACAAAAAAACAAAAAACGAAAAACAAACAAAAAAAGCAAACGGCTCACCCTGAGGGCTTCTCTACTCTGCTGCCTCAGCTCAGTGGTTGATTCTTGTCTCCACCCTCCTATGGCCACCTTCAAAACAGCCCAGCCTCACTGTCCTCATACTGCCCAAGTGTCTCTCATGGGTGTCCTGCCCCACTCCTTTCCACTTGTTGGGTATTGGCTGCAGTGGCTCAGAGCTGCCTTTCCAGGGATCTACCCCAACCCACCCGACTCATGAAGGACTGCCAACATTATGGGCAAGGTCTGGAGCACGGCCCTCTGCAGAGCCCTCCCCAACAATTCTAATCCTTCCCAAAGAAGAACCTTCATCTCAGGCTCTTCTAGGACCCCCAACCTAAGACGAGGTCTTTGAAGAACACAAGGTCAATGGCCAGGTGTGGTGGCTCATGCCTGTAATCCCAGTGTGTTGGGAAGCTGAGGAGGGAGGATCACTTGAGGTCAGGAGTTTGAGACCAGCCTGGGAAACATAGCAAGACCTTGTCCCCATCAAATAATAATAATCATGATAATAATAATAATAATATGGTGCATGTTCATAGTCTCAGCTACTCAGGAGCATAGGAGTTTGAGGTTGCAGTGAGCTATGATGGCAACACTGCACTCAGCTTGGGTGACAGAACAAGTCCTTATTTATTTATTTTCTTTCTTTTTTTTTAATTGTAGACACAGAGTCTCACTTTATCACCCTCGGTAGAGTGCTGTGGTGTCACAGCTCACAGCAACCTCCAACTCCTGGGCTTAAGCGATTCTCTTGTCTCAGCCTCCCAAGTAGCTGGGACTACAGGAGCCCACCACAACACCCGGCTATTTTTCTGTTTTGCAGTTCGGCAGAGGCTGGGTTTGAACCCACCACCTATGGTATATGGGACCTACTCCCTACTCGATGAGCCACAGGCGCCACCCTTTTTTTCTTTTTTTTGAGACAGAATCTCAAGCTATCACCCTGGGTAGAGTGGCGTCACAGCTCACAGCAACCTCCAACCTCCAACTCTTGGGCTTCAGAGATTCTCTTGCCTCAGCCTCCCAAAGTAGCTGGGACTACAGGCGCCCACCACAACACCTGGCTATTTTTTGGTTGTAGTTGTCATTGTTGTTTGGTGGGCTCGGGCTGGATTTGAACCTGCCGGCTCCAGTGTATGTGGCTGATGCCCTAGCCGCCTGAGCTACAGACACAGATCCTATTTCTAAAGGAAAAAAAATATCCACTCAAAGAATCCTGTACGCAGAGGAGATTGTGACCAGCACCTCTCTTTGGCAGTTCTGGGTTATACTGAGTGCCTATTGGACTTTGGTGTATTAATGAGCAGCTGGTGTATTAATGGACTGTGAGTGACCATCTTTTGTGAGAGGCAGACCTAAATGCCAGCAAGGCAGCCCTTCATCAGCTATACAGAAACCTCTCTTAACTGGAAACAAAGGACCAATTCACAGGTCAAGGGTTAGAGTCTAATCTGACCATGTGGCTTTGGCCAAGGTCCCTACCATTTTGAGGCTCCGTTTCAGATCCATGAAATGAACGGGGTAGGCTAGCTGGCCTCGGAGGCTTCCCTGACTGCATGTGAGGGGCTCTTTTGGGTGGAGGGGAATAAAGACCCATTTAGGCTAGTGATGGGCCATGTCACAGGTAATGCAAAGAAGGTTCCAGTCAGGCTGTACCTCTGAGCCTCACAAAATGGGGCAGAGGCCTCCCCAAACATGTACCTCCTCTGGTCTCACCACCATCCCTGCGACTCAACCTTTGCTCCTTCCTGTGGCCACCCTATCTCTGTAGCAGATGTGTGGTGAACTGAGACTGGATTTTTTTTTCTTTAAGGAAGAGAACTGCAGTTGCTAGCAGTTTCTAGCAGCAGGCACAAAAAGTCACCTTGGAACAGACCTTCTTTGTTTCTGGAAGGCCAACAGACCCTTTCAGTTCAAAACAAATACCTACTGCTATTCTTGAACTAGCCTTGGACTTGGGAATCATCTCAAATGCAGATGCTTCAGCCCAGCGTGTTAGCTATTCTGATTCACAACAATCATGGAAAAAGACTGCTCTAGGGCAGAGCAGCTGTGTCTCTGGGATGTGGGAAGGATCTGAAATTCTCTCATTGCGGAGGGCCTGAGCTGTGGGGAAACCTGCTAGGGGACAGCAGGGGCCCTTGAGGCTGGGTTTAAAGCCTGTGGGTTCAGGAGAAACTTTATTTACAGGAGCAGTGGAAACTGTCTATGAAGAGGGCAAAGAGGCTCCTGGAGAGGGTGACACGATGGAGCACAGGAAGTCCTGAGAGGTGGGAGAAGCATTGGCTGATGGACAGAGGGGGCAGCAGCTTCTACTGCACCAGAGCTCTCAGAAATTGTGGGTGGCAGGGGTATGGGCTCCTGTGCACTGGAGCCCTTCTGGAACTTACGTTTGTGTGTGGGGTGTGGGCTCCTGGAGGAAGAATCAGCTATAAGCAGTTCTGGGGCCTGGGAAGGGCGCAGGGTTCATGGGAGCATACTAAGAAATGTATTCTGGGCTGGCAAAACAGGACACACTGGTCGCTGCTTCTTTTACCTCCTGTCCTGTGCTGCCTCGTGGTGTCTGTGGCCTCAGGGCAGATGCTGGTTCTTTCTACCACTGTTCTTGGCTTTGATGGGATTTGGGACATGCTAAAATGTACCTTGGCATCTGAGGAGACAGCAGAAGCAAGAAGGTCACTTTCACTTTCCCCTCGCCTGTGTCCCCAATGCAGGCCATCTAAGAATTCTCTGACCTTTCTCTAGAGCAGGTCATAAGACCCTCATTCCAGAAGTGTCTTCCCTATACCCAAATGAAAAGAATGTCACATACAGACTCCAAGAAGGACTGAGCAAATAGGCTTTGGTAAGACCCCCCCACGTTTATTAGCATTTGATCACACTTTTGTCTTCCAATCAGCTTTTGACTGTCCATAAAAACTCAAGCTCCCCTCTTTCCTTGGGTCTTTGTTTCTGAAGGCACCCGTATCACCTAAAATTTGTATTAAATACATTTGTATGCTTTTTTCTTGTTGACCTGTCTTTTGTTACAGGGTCTCAGCCATGAACCTTGTGGTGAGTGAGGACAGATATGACTTTCCTTCAGCAACTTCCTCAACACTCCACTCTGAGTGCCCCTGGCCTTGTCTGGCCAAGGCAGATTTTGTTGTGACTGTACACCATCCTGCTTAGGGCATGTCTTGGGCAGAGTTCTTTCTCCTGGCTCTACCTGTGTTGCCTGCGTGGGAGCCTACCATGGCTTCCATGGGCTGGGGCACATGTCCTAGTCCTGTGGCTGTAGCTAGAGTGACAGAGGCCTAGAGGATAAATTCTAGGAACTAATTTTCCAGGGGAGGATAGCCCCTGTTCTCAGAGAGGGTGCCACTGACAGGCATTTGGGGTTTCCTGACTTATCTACCCACTATTCTGTGGTTCTCCCTCCTTAGAGTCCCCTGCTTTATTAATTAAGCAAATCTCTCATGTGGAAAATTATCTCACATGCTTGTACTCTCTTTTCTATTTTCTTAAGATTTAATTTTTCTTTCTTTTCTTTTCTTTTCTTTTTTTTTTTTGGTGCAGTTTTTGGCCGGGGGCTGGGTTTGAACCCGCCATCTCTGGCACATGGGGCCAGCGGCCTATTCCTTTGAGCCACAGGCGCTGCCCTTTTTTTTTTTTTTTTTTGAGACAGAGTCTCACTATGTCACCCTCAATAGAGTGCTGTTGCGTCATAGCTCACAGCAATCCCAAACTCTTGGGCTTAAGCGATTCTTTTGCCTCAGCCTCTCGAATAGCTGGGACTACAGGCACCCGCCACAATGCCTGGCTATTTTTTGTTGTTGTTGTTGTTGTAATTTTTTTGTTGTTGTTTGGTAGGCCCTGGGCCAAGTTTGAATCTGCCAGCTCTGGTGTATGTGGCTGGTGCCCTAGCCGCTGAGCTATAGGCACTGAGCCTTAATTTTTCATATGTTTATGGCTTGGTCTCCAGATAATGACAATTTGCATTTGTGTGTCATTTTCTGGTTCCCTTTCACATGTACAAACTCCCTTCTGGCATGGGTGTGATCCTGCAGACCTGGGACCTATAGTGTCCCAGTCTGGGAGGCTCCAAACAGACAGCTTGTATACGGTTGCATGAAGGCTGATTTCAACTGGATTCATGCTTTGAGCATAGTGCTGGACTTGGAACAACAAACACAACATGTTCGGAGCTAGTCTCAGTTCCCTATTGCCTCTCCCTGTTTGATATGTGTTTACAGACGCTCTTCCAAATGCCTGGGGAGTATTATGAAATGGGGCTGTTTTCTTGGCCATCACTGGAACATATTCAAGAAATTTTACCATCTGAGAAATTCAAGAAACAGAGCCAATTAATACAGCAGTCCCTTTTTAGACAATAAGGCCACTCTCAACAAATATCAAATGTCATTGAGAGGACACATGCTGTGAAGATAGTGCAATAAAAGTAGAAGTCACCAACAACTTCTAAAAGCAAATAAAGTTTCTATATAAAATAGCAAAGAAGGAGGCGGTGCTGTGGCTCAGGGAGTAGGGCACCCGCCCCATATGCTGGAGGTGGCAGGTTCAAACTCGGCCCAGCCAAAAGCTGCAAAAAAATAAAATAAAATAAAATAAATCCTTAAAAAAAAAAGCAAATAAAAACTATGCATTCAGGGATTTAAAAACACACTTATTAGTAGGCATGATAGTACGTGCCTATAGTGTAAGGCACTTGGGAGGCTGAGGGTAAGGCCAGTCTGGGCAACATAGTGAGACCCCCCAGTTTTGTTTTTTTTGTTTTTTGAGACAGAACCTCAAGCTGTAGCCCTGGGTAGAGTGCCATGGCATCACAGCTCACAGCAACCTCCAACTCCTGGGCTCAAGAGATTCTCATGCCTCCGCCTCCCAAGTAGCTGGGACTACAGGCACCTGCCACAACGCCCAGCTATTTTTTGGTTGCAGCCGTCATTGTTGTTGGTGGCCCTGGGCTGGATTCGAACCTGCCAGCTCAGGTGTATGTGGCTGGTGCCTTAGCCGCTTGAGCCACAGGTGCCGAGCTGAGACCCTCCATCTTAAAAAATATCACACTTAATAATTCAGACCAAAGAAGAAATTGTAACAGAAATTATGAAATATTTATGAATGAATATAAAAATACTACATTTAAAAATTTGTGGGATACAACTAAAATATTACAGTAATTAGAGGAAACTTTTAGCTTTTTTGTTTTTTTTTGAGACAGAATCTCACTGTGTTGCCCTCTGTAGAGTTACAACTCTAGCATTACAACTCGCAGCAACTTTAAACTCCTGGACTCAAGGGATCCTCTTGTCTCAGCCTCCTGAGTAGCTGGGACTATAGGTGCCCAACACAACACCTGGCTATTTTTAAAGATAGGGTCTCACTCTTCTTCAGGCTGGTCTCAAACACCTGAGCTCAAGCAATCCACCAGACTTGGCCCCCAGAGTACTGGATTGGACTTGGACTTGGCCCCCATGAGCCACTGTGTCTGGCCTAGGAAACTTTTAGCTTTAAATGAATTCATTTTGAAAGAAGATATTTTAAAAATCAAAAAGTCAAGAATTCAGCTCTGGAAGTTAAAAAAGAACAGGATAAGCATAAAGAAAGAGAAAAATAATAATATTAAAGATAAAAATTAGACCAGATGAGGTAGTGCTCTGGGAGGCTGAGGTGGGTGGAATGCTTGAGCTCAGGAGTTCCAGACCAGCTTGAGTGAGAGTGAGATCCTGATTCTACTAAAAATAGAAAAACTATCTGGGTATTGTCTTTCCTTCTCATAGCTGGAATTTATTTCCTTTTTAAAGTGCAAGTTGTGTGAGAGTCTTTGTTTGGTTTACTATGTGGATAGGTATGGGGAACCTAGAGAAGTTGAATATTATTTGAGGTGATGTGCTTACACAAAATTTCTGTGATTGATGCCAACAGATCAGTGCTCTCTAGTGCATATTTTGAGAACTAAAGTTGAGTGAGTCGGACTCAGGTAGAGAGGGCTTTGTCTAGCGCTCACCTCCACGTTGATGTTAGAATGCACACTTCACCAAGGCAGAGCCACATAGGTGTCCAGTTCATACCTGTCAAATGAATTCATGTCTAGAACCATGAGCTTTGTGGAGGGCCCTCTTAAAGAAGTGAGTCAGAGATGAAATGAAGGTTGACGGCTCGTCCAAAGGAGACAAGAAAATGAAAGGTAATGCAAAATTAGAAATTCTTTGTTGGTTTCAAGAGGAAATAAGAAGGACACACAAAGTAACTTTCCAAAGAGAAGCAGGCAGCCAGCAAGTTTTTTCATAAAGACCTAAAACACTTAGAAGGCAGTGAAGTCCGGGGATGCCCCCACTCTACCGGCGGCGTCTCTGCGGACTGCAGAGGAGAGAAGGAAGCGGGTATTGCACAGCAACAGTGGGAGAAAACTGACAGTCACCAGCTGAAAAGTTGTGACTGCTTTCATCTGTGTCAAATGTTTAAAGCGTACAACTCTACTGGGGGAAATTTGACCACCAATTGGATATTTGTTATTATAGAATAATTCATTTTCCTTAGTTATGTTGTGCTTATGTTAATACAAGGATCCTTATCTTTCTTTTTTTTTTTTTTTTTTTTGAGAAAGAGTCTAAAGCTGTCACCATGGGTAGAGTGCCAAAGCATCAACAACACACCAGCAAACAGCAAACACAAACACTTGGGCTTAAGTG